>APFE031050075.1:154170-282827 GCA_000404065.3 Pinus taeda
TTTTGTTTTGTTTTGATAATTCCATCCTCGAAATCAACTCCTAGTGTAATGATTTCTCTGCTTTCTTTTGAAGTTTCACTAGGTTCTTGACTGTTGGTAATGACTACTTCAAAATGTTCAACTTTACTTTTCTTCTTCATAACATTCTTATCATTAACTGTAATATATTTATTCTTGGGAATTGTTACTTTTGGTCTTTTATCACTCTTGTCAGTTCCAATGTCATTCTCAGTAATGACAACATATTCTTCACTGCCAATTTCAACATCCTCATCTTCAAAAGTAACTTGTCTACCCTGGCTAGATTTATCCACTAGAGGTTTTTTTTTTTGATCCCTTGGATGTAGTTTTGTAGCATCATGAATTACTACATTTTTATTGTTTTCCATATCTTCTTCTGACACTGAGTAGAAACTGTTGACAATTTCCATAATATCATCTCTCTGAAATGAATGCCTCCCAACCTAATTGAACAACTTTCAAAAAAACTCTGCCAAACAAAATATCATATGTCAATAAAAACAAAGTTATAAAAATATAGTGAGACAATTACAAGAACAAAAAACACAAATATAATAACAATACTTAAAATATTTTGTGTCATCTCATTTACGATTTGTTTACACAACTTTGTAGATACCTATCTCGTGTCATATAATGAATATGATAATTGATATTTAATCCTTTCATGTGATTTGGGTAGTTTTGTAAGTATGTAAACAACTTCACTATTCAGTACCGAACACGTCTATGACTTTTCCCATCAGCTCATGAATTCCATTATCATTAGGTATATCAAAATATAGATATATCTGCACATTTTAGCTTTCTTTTTCTTTCACATACCAGACATTTGATGGAAGTTTCAATTCTTTTGATTTCTTCCCGTATGAAATCATGTTATTATCATTTGAGGCACTTGAAATACTTGTAGCCATCAGCTCAGGTGGGGTTCATTCACCAATGTTTTTTGAAGATCCATCTTTAAGAGTCTTTAGTCCAGAAAGATTCACAAAAATATTCTTTGATGCCATTTTCCTGAAAAAAGACACATATAAATCAATAAATAAAAAAAACATAATAACTTAAATTAATAATGAAAACGATAAATGATAATGAATTTTATAAACCATAACAATTAAAAAAAAAAAAAACTTAAAAAATACATCGCCCTGCCGCTGCACCCTGAAAATCGGTCGGCCAACCGAGCCGGCCGTTGGGTCCAACACCCTAGCCCAGCCCGGCGGCCCAACAACAGCCCCCTGCCCCATCTCGGCGACCTGACGACCCGCGGGGTGGCGGGTCATCGGGCTGCCGAGGTAGGGTGGGTAGCTAGCCCCACCACCCCTAACCTTCGGGCCTGTTTTGCCACCATTAGCATTGTCAAGCCCACCATGCCCACTGCAGATGTAGTGGGTAAATTTGGCCCACAAAAATTTTTAATTAAAAAAAAAAATTAAACTTCATTAAACGTATTTAATTTTAAAATTTGCAAAGTAGAAAAATTAACTAACCTCTCAAATGCGAAAATCCTCCATTGAATATGTTGTTGATAGCAATGTAGTTGCTCCACAAATTTACTCCAAGTCTTTTAACGAACCTCAAAAAACCTTGATGTGATGTGAGTATCAGTGATAATGAAATTTATTAAATAGGTGAAATTACATAAATGTTTTACCGTACAGTTAATGTGGGACTAATTTGTTTTTCAAAAAATTTAACATGTCAGTTTTGTTATGGAGATATAGGAAACTATGATAAAGTGAATATTATGGAATTTTTTTACAGCACAGTGAATGTGGGATTAATTTGTTTTAGAAGGTATTATAAAAATTAAAAAAAACATTCAATCGTTTAGTAAATATTATATAGTTTAACTATTAAAATAATTTAGGTAAAAGTTTTAGTTTACAATTTTAAATTTAAAGATTTATTTCATAAAAAAATTTAGTTAACATTTTTCAATAAATTGTAGAATAAAATAATAAAGGGAAATACGTGAAACAACATTTTTGGAGGGAAATATTTTGGTAAAACTTTTTGGAGGGAAAATTTCATTCTCTAAGCTATATAATATCTTTAGGAGAGTCTGCATTTGTATCATTGAACCTCTTCTATTTGAAAGGGATGGATTGTCTTGATAGTGAAGTTTCACTTTGTAAAGCATCAACATCTTCATCGCGTAATAGCTCTAATCATATTGATGAATATAACAAAAATTCTTCTACTATGAATAGAAAGTCAATTCTTCCACTTAGCCCTAATCCTAAGGACTATGAGAGCAACACTGATGAAAGAGGGGATGAATAATTTCAAATAAACAGAGAGTTATGGATTCCACTTAATCCTAATCCTAAGGATTATGAGAGCAACAGTGATGAGGAGCATAATGAAGAATTTCAAAAGAATGGAGTGTCACGATGTCTAATTAGTCCTAATCCTATGGACTATGAGAGCAACAGTGATGAAGAGCATGATGAAGAATTTCAAAAGAATGGAGTGTCACGATGTCCACTTAGTCATAATCCTAGGGACTATGAGAGCAGTTGTGATGAAGAGCATGATGATGAATTTCAAAAGAATGGAGTGTCACGGTGTCCACTTAGTCTTAATCCTAAGGACTATGAGAGTAGCAATGATGAGGAGCATGATGACAGATTTTAAAAGAATGGAGTATCATGGTGTCCTCTTAGTCCTAATCCTATGGACTATGAGAGCAGCAGTGATGAAGAGCGTGATTATGAATTTCAAAGAATGGAGTGTCACGGTGTCCTCTAAGTCCTAATCCTATGGACTATGAGAGCAGCAGTGATAAAGAGCATGATGACGAATTTCAAAAGAATGGAGTGTCACGGTGTCCTCTCAGTCCTAATCCTATGGACTATGAGAGCAGCAGTGATGAAGAGCATGATGACGAATTTCAAAAGAATGGAGTGTCACAGTGTCCTCTTAGTCTTAATCCTATGGACTATGAAAGCAACAGTGATGAAGAGCATGATGACGATTTCAAAAGAATGGAGTGTCATTGCGTCCTCTTAGTCCTAATCCTATGGACTATGAGAGCAGTAGTGATGAAGAGCATGACGAGGAATTTCAAAAGAATGGAGTGTCACAGTGTCCTCTTGGTCTTAATCCTATGGACTATGAGAGTAGTAGTGATGAAGAACATGATGACAAATTTCAAAAGAATGGAGTGTCATGGTGTCCACTTAGTCCTAATCCTATGGACTATGAGAACAGCAGTGATGAAGAGCATAATGATAAATTTCAAAAGAATGGAATGTCACGATGTCCACTTAGTCCTAATTCTAAGGACTATGAGAGCAGCAGTGATGAAGAGCACGATGACAAATTTCAAAAGAATGGAGTTTCATGGTGTCCTCTTAGTCCTAATCCTATGGACTATGAGAACAACAGTGATGAAGAGCATAATAACGAATTTCAAAAGAATGGAGTGTCATGGTGTCCTCTTAGTCCTAATCCTATGGATTATGAGAGTAGCAGTGATGAAGAATTTCAACTGAATAGAGTGTCACAATGTCCACTTAGTCCTAATCCTATGGACTATGAAAGCAGCACTGATGAAGAACATGATGAAGAATTTCAAGAGAATGAAGTGCCACGGTTTCCACTTAGTCCTAATCCTATGGACTATGAGAGCAGCAGTGATGAAGAGCGTGATGAAAATTTTCAAAAGAATGGAGTGTCATGGTGTCCTCTTAGTTCTAATCCAATGGACTATGAAACCAGCAGAGATGAAGAGCATGATGACAAATTTCAAAAGAATAGAGTGTCATGGTGTCCATTTAGTCCTAATCCTATGGACTATGAGAGCAGTAGTGATGAAGAGCATGATGAAAAATTTCAAAAGAATGGAGTGTCACGGTATCCTCTTAGTCCCAATCCTATGGACTATGAAAGCAGTATTGATGAAGGACATGATGAAGCACTTAGTCCTGATCCTAATGACTATAAAGGTAGCAATGACAAATGACTGGATGAAGCACTTAGTCCTAATCCTAATGACTATAAAGGTAGCAATGACAAAGGACAGGATGTAGCATTTTCAGTAAGTAAACAGTGACATTTTCGACGTAGTCCTAATTCTATGGACTATGAGAGCATCACTGACAATGCACATGAGGAAGAATATCCAATAAACATCGAGTTAAATTTTCCATTTAGTCCCAATTCTAAGGACTATGACACTAGCACTGAAGAAGGGGAAGATGAAGAATATCCTCCAAGTTAGTAGTTTAAAAGCACAACTGATCATCGAGTGGATAACATTCCTCTTAATGATGATGAAAATGCTTATACAAATGATGGTCCAATGATGGAGATGTTGCCAAGAAATATTGTATTGAAGAGTAGGAGTAGACCTTTTCGTATCAATGCAAGATGTTCTAGTTATACAAGGGGTAGAGCAGAATATTTGACGAGAAAAAGTTCTATTAGCGCCCTCATTTCAAGTGAATGTTGTCAAAAAGATTGCTTGAAACATATGGATTTAAAATTTGCATTAGAGCGAAGGAAGAGATATTTGTCAATCAATAAAATCATGCAAAATTCATATTTAGTTGGGTGCATGCAATCTACATTGCTAGGTTATGATTATTATATTGTGTCTTTATTTATCTATAGGAAGGCTTTCAAAATGTTTCATTCGATGGGGAATTTTCATCTCTCGAGAATTCAAGAAAAATTGGAAAAGGATCCCACATTTTATTTAGAAGTACGTCATAAACGACCGTTTAGGCCATTACCAAATACTGCAATGTCATGGATGAAAGATTTATTTTCAAAGCATGGAGAGTGTATGCCAAACAGAGAAACAATACATATTCCAGATAATTTTTCAAGACGAGAAATCTACAACTTATACAAAGAATATGCAGAAGGTGCTGAGGGACATGGTCGGTTTATTACATATCAATATTTTGTGAAGGTATGGAAGGAAGAATTCAACAATGTCTATATTCCTAAGAAGACAAGGATGGGGATTTGCAGTACATGTGCTTCTCTTAAATAAAAAAGGGACAAATGTAAAGGGTTAGAAAGAGGTAAGCATTCATAACTTTAACTTTTAAAATTGTATAGTTATCAACTATGGAAACATATTTCTTAATGGCTTTCTTTTATGTTGTGTAGATTCAATTGTCAAAGAACTTCAAGAGCATCGTGAACAACAAACAAGTGAGAGGAAAAAGTTGTACAAGCATCGAAAGAAGTGTTATGATAATCTGAATAAATATTTGGGTTTGATAATTGATGGCATGGACTAAAAGAAAACACTTTTCCCACATTTTGTTTGCACACCCAAAAATTTATAGGAGGAAAATTTTATTCAGTATCACTTGGTCGATTGTATGGTCTTCAATGGGAAAATGTTTCCAAGGGTGTACTTCACAGCTCAAAATATTCATAATGATGCAAATCTGACAATAACCATAATTCATGATGTGTTTTCTCATTGGTCTGGTAATCTTCCTGAAGTTTTGTATCTACAATTGGACAACACTTGCCGTGAAAATAAAAATCAGGTTGTTTTTGGATATCTAAACATGCTTATTGAATTGAGAATTTTTCAGAAGGTAAAGGTTGGTTTCCTTCTTGTTGGCACACTCATGACCATATTGATCAGATGTTCAGTCTTTTTTCAGTCACATTGAGGACGAAGGAAGTTGGGAGCTTGCCATCATTAATTGAATGTATTAAGAAATCATACATGCTAGAGCCTACTTTTGATGTGTTGGAAGAAACTGTTGACATGCACAGGTTTATTTTGGGATCGCATGGCGAGGAGAAATGCATTGAACAACTTAATGACAATAGCTTCCAACATCAATTTCGTATCAAAAAAAATGATGGGAAAACACTAATATGGGGCAAGAAGTATTCGACTACTGCAGAATGGGCACCGTCATCAGGTTTGGAATTTTTGATGTTCATTCCAGATCATCCAATATTTCAATCAAAATTATTATTATTACAATCAATTGGTGAAGTTCATAATGCACGAAGACATAATAGAGATATAAATTATTCTGATTGCCTAGAAGAAATTAAAAAATGTATTAGATATACATATGAGTACTTTGACATTGTTGATTCAGTTTGGTGGGAGTCATTTTTGAATAATCAAAGTGATATCATTTCAACAACAACAAATGAAGATACACCTTTGAAAAATCCATTTATTTGGCCACAAAATGTGTCAAATGAACATGAGGAAATAAACATTGTTGAACAACAACAATTTCAAGGTATTATTAATTATTCATAGGCAGAGGAAAGAGAGATGTATATTGGTTCCAGAATATCTCGCGCACAACGTGAAGCCATGGAAGACCTTTATAGGGGTTCAATACATGATATTAAGGAGGGTTGCATGGTCGCAGTGCTAACAGATGGAGATCCCAATGGCTATCCATTATGGGTTGCTAAAGTTAGAAAGGCCTTTACAGAAAATGAGGATGTTACAGGTGTTGAAGTACATTGGTATGCCAAATACTCACCCATTCAATGTTGTGTATAAGCCAGAGATGGTAGTTGAAAAAAAATGGCGGAAAGAGAAAAAGTAAGAGTACAAATATAAATCGCCACCGCACAGACATCTTAAAATTGGAGGATGTTGACATACTTGTTTATGACTTCAATTTAACAAAGAGAGGAACTCTTCACTTTAAGACGATAGAGATTATGAAAAGGTTGTTACCAAAAGGAACAGTGTTGAGATGGGAATCTACTGAAACTAGTTGTAGATCTAGAAGAATTTTGAAATCTGAAATGGTGGACATGCATGTGGACTCAGATGGGGCACTAGTTGATGAAAGAGAATAAAATGGAACATCTTCGTCTACATCCAGTCATTCATCTGAAGATGTGAATTCTCATGGTGTGCAAAAAAATATGAGTGATTTTGAATAATTGTCTAAGACAATTTATATAACTGATGTTTGCATCATATCTTGAAATAAATTTTTTGATTCCATATGGTGTTAAATCAGAAGTTATGAGTCATTTTTATGTTGTTGGATTATATGTCTTAATTATGATAATTTTTATTGTTTATAATATCTACAATGCAACATTAAATTAGAGATATAATGTATGTTTCATTCAATATACAAATAATGACATTTGAATTCATTTAGTCATGTAATTTGTTCATAATGTTATGGCTTTTTAATTTTATGGTTGAAAAAATTCCAATTTCTTTTGTATCTAGCATGTTATGGTTTAAAACATGTTGAATTTATACTTAGGAAATAAAAATGTTATTCTACCAAAAACATTAGTGTGTTTTTTCCTCATAGACAACTTTTTTGCACATAAAAATTTAGTTTTACTAGCATTTTTTAAAATGTTGAAAATTGACCTTAAAAAAAAAAAAAAAAAAAAAAAAAAAAAAAAATCATTATTCTAGTATCAACATTTTTTCGTTTTCAAGGTGTTTTTTGCACGAAAATTTCATTTTCACTGCCATTTTTAAAACATGTTCAAAATTGACCCTAAAAAAAACCATCGTTCCAGTATACACACTTTTAGTTTTTAGCACTGGTTTTGATGTTTTTTGGGGGTTTTTTGGCAAGAGTTCTCGTTTTGAGTTTATAGTTCCCGTTTCAAAGTTTACATTGTTTCCCCCATTAGACATACTTTGAATCCAACTTATGAACAGTGAGAAACATGTTCTAAAAAGGGGTCCAAAATTAAGAGACCAACTCCACTACATTTCAAGGAGTAAATTTATGCCAACGAAGACTATGTTGAATTTCCAATTATGAGTTTTGAAATTTCACGAAGACATGGCTCCCTGAGACAACACTAAGAGCATAAAAATACCCATACCTCCAAGGAAACTAGACATAGGAACAAGACTAAAAGATTGAGTTCAAATGAAAAACGAACCATGCATAAAATAACCGCTGCAAACTTCAAATTGTACCAAAATAGGCACCTACCACCTCCAATGACTACATGAAACCCCATAATTTTCTTAGCTTCTAAGAGAGTCGAACAATGGGTCTTAAAACTGACCAATTCACCTAAATTAACAAGTAGCCTGGATCTGGCTAAACATTCGTCCAAATTAACACGGTGCTTAAGAAATGCACCTCCATAAAATCAAGCAGCACCCTCACTGATTCACAGGGCCACTATGATAGAAAGAAATGCAAAGATAATGAACACAAGCCCATAGATCAATGGAATCATAGGAGAAATGACAACCAACAACCAAAAGCACCAACAAATTCTTTCTTTAAAGACAAGATGAGATAACGAAAGCCAGAGAAACTGAAGTTCTCTACAATGGAATAACAAAGGGGTAATAAATTGCTCACCTCAAATCGAAACAACAACTTGGATACCTTTCCTCTATCTAAAGGCCTGTGCAACACACATAACATAGCCCAAGGTGGAATGCATATGCTTGCATATTTCCAAAAAAGGAATAGGACATTGTCCAACCTTCGAAAGCTCAAAATAAACCAAATGTGTGCCTGAAGCCACACACTAGATAGGAAGGATTTAGGTAGGAAGAAACTATAGACATTTCTGACTACCATCATACTTTCAAAAGGGAGTGGACATTCCTCCACATACATCCAAAATTTGACCCTCCCACACAATTCCTTTATTCAGCTCTTACTTCTCCATCAACACATGACTTTCTCTCATACAATGAGGCAAAACCCACTTCCTGCAACAACTACCACTTTCATCAAAAAATACATGCGATCTCCCTTCACCACATTCAATTTGACCCAAAGATGTTCCACGAGGCACCCCTAAAAGGAACAATATGGAAATCACCTACGCACAATTAGAATGAATACTATGAGCATAACAAACATTGCGTTGTGAGGGGTGGTGGTTAAGGAAGGGAGGCATACCCCTTTTCCCCTGCCACCAAAGTTCACCTTGATTTAGCCTTGAACCAAAATTATCCATGTGATCAACGATGTAGTTGCTTGATCTGAGAACATGAAGACATTTCTTTGTATGGATATTGATGCAGGAGCATCTTACCGGAGTCAAAATGTAATTTTGACTAGGCTAGGGGGTCTTTCATTTCCCAAGGGAGTTGGTTCCCTAAGTATGTGTGTGAATTTATTTTAATGTATTTTCATAAAGTTTTAGAGAGAGGAATTGGTGCAATCAGATCTTCTCTATAAAGGGAGATCTTGAGAATATTTTAGGATTAGAGAGATCTAGGGGTAGTTAAATCTCATAGAGAGATTTGAGGATCCTTGAATCCTAACTTAATGGTTTTGGCGAGATATTTATGGATTTGAACTAAATCGGTTCAAGATCCTTTTATTTTGTAAATATGGACATGAAATGAATTGGAGATAGTGAATAGGTGTGTGTCGAGGCAAGCAAGAGGCTTGTTGGAAGCCAAGAACTGGCTTGAGGTCAGAATGGGCCTATGTTGTAAATCGGGCTAAGAGGGCCTTTTGTATCTTGTGTAAATAAATATTTTTCAGTAATGGGATTCCTGTCAATTATGTGTGGAGATTTTCTTGGTTTATTTGTTTTCTTGGCTTGAGAATTCCATTATGAAGAGGAGATCCAGTGGGGTGGAAGGTGTACCTATGTGTGTGTGTAAAAACTTAGAGAGACAACATTTAGAAGAGATTTTGCGCTTTCAGTTCAGGGGGAATCTGAGGCAGAACAACACCTTGCAATATCAGGAGGAACAAAAGACTGTGGATTCATAGAGAATTCGCATTGAAGTTAGTTAAGAGCTTCAAGAGTTGACACAATCATGGAATAATGTTATAATGCAGTATGGAGACGTTGAGGAGCAAAAAAACCAAAATAACATTGGATCAACTATGTAGAGAATGGAGAATGTGTGAAGAGAGATATTAAGCTTTGGAAGGATTGAGCAGAGGAATAGCTAAGGGAGTGTATCAAGAAGTCACGAAGACCACATAACAAGGCTAGAGGTGGAATGAACACAAAGGAGCGGCCCAACACTCAGGTGTTTTTTGGGTCTTAATAGAAATTCGTCACTTAACAGTGCTGAGAGAGGGTAATTGATAGAGTTAGGCCAGACGTTCCATCCCAGAAAACAAAGTCCTGTACCCAAAGGAAGAGCATCAAGATGATAGGGTCTAGGCTTACGTGGAACTATGGGTCTCGCCCAGAGGTTCCACCTTATAAACATTTGTATTTTCTTTGTCTCCAATGCGCCAGGCTCATAAGAGCGAGCCAAAATAATTGGTCAAAGGAGAGTGTGGGTATCTTACAAGAGTGGTGGCGCTGGAGGAATTGTTTGGACCTAACTCTAAGCGACTGGGAGAGGCGAGATGATGCCATCCCGACGGTAATATCCCAAAGGTTCCACATGGCGCACAAGGTTGTAATGCCAAGTTGGAACAAAGTGGGTGGAGCTCACCTGGACAATGCCTGACCTGACAATGCATGTTAAAGAGCCCAAGGCTATGTGTCAGGGTTTTAGCGTCGGGACACAGTGGCACAGTGAAAGCCAATAAGAAAATAGAGAGGCAACATGGATGAGTAGGAATGGGCCATGCTGGGAGCAAGAAAACCCTGGAAGCAAAGACCTGGAGGAATATACAAAAAAGAGTCGGCTCCAGGCGTCGGGCCTGTGTATTATAGGATGTGGCTGTGAGATTTTATGCAGTGTTGGCTTGACCCTTTGACACATCTAGCTGAGAAATTGTGAAGAACAAGGATTTTAATCATGCGAGGCATCTGTACAAGGATTGAAGGAAGCACCATTTTGAGCCAAGCATTGGGTCTATGGGATTTTAAAGTGAACCTATGCTCAGATACGAGACCAACTTTGCATTATATATACTTATACAACTGATAAATCTAGTTTAAAATATGGCTTAACTTTGTATCTAAGGGGATACATCCTAAATATAAATGGTGAATTATATTCAAGGAATCACCAAAAACAATCACCTCCTGAATTCCTAGATTCACAATTTACCTCAAACCCTAATATATGGCATAGGCTTCACTAATGGTTTTGAAAGTGTGACCCAAACCCCAAGTATACCTATGTTCTTCTTGATTCTCAAGACAAAAAATTACCCCCTCCCCTACTCTTTCCACCCCTCTTTTCTACCTCTTATTAGCGGAGGGGAGGAGCATACTTTTTTTCTAAACATGTCTACAAAGGAGGGAGAGTAGGGGTGTTATGAAAATAATAACAATAATATAAATAATGATAAGTTAATTAGCTAATGATGTGTATTGTGAGAGAGACATGTCCATTAGTGGAATGACATCCCGCCTAGATATTTATAATGGCGGCCCTCATTGTGATCTCATCATTCTGATTCATTCTATCAATGATTTATTTATGGAGACATTTATATAATTAGAAATATATTATGTCTTTAAATACAAACATGAATTGTTTGTTACCTTGGCATAAAAGTGAATTTTAGGGGTTACCATTATGTTTTTAGATCCTGAAATTTGGGAAACTAAGATACTTTTCAATGAATTAAGAAAAATCGAGGAATCAAGAAAATAATTGTTACAAGAAATTAAATAATTAATTACAAAATGGTTGAAGGATATTAAAATGATGGATTTAAAACCTCGAATCAAAATTGCCATAAAAGAAAGGGAGTATTCAAGGTAAAGATATTGTAAGTGCATGTTTGACTGTTGCTAGCAAGGACCATGTAGACCACTTCACCAAAGATTGGGTTGTAGAAATTAATAGTGAAAATCGAAATCAAAGTAATGATAATAACAATTTAAATATAAAGATAATTTGTTTAAGGCTATGTCTATAATTACTGAAACCATCGAAGATAGAATGGTCGTAATTATTCCAATGCCTATTGAAAGCTACTTGATGGAGTTCACGAGCCTAAAAACCCTTGCTGGAGAAAATGGATGCAAAATGTCCAAATTATTCTTCTAAGCTTGTTAATGCTTCTAATAATATAGAAAAATCAACATCAAAGGAAGTAAATCATAAAACACAACTGCCATTGGTACATCTCAAACACCAATGTCACAAGGAGATTTAGTTTATGGACTTAGTGATGATTTCATTTTGGGGGAAGTCATTCCTCGATTATCTTAGGAAATGCCAAAGGATAAGCAACTGACCTTGAGCTTGTTGAGTTGATAGTGGGGAAATACCATGGCAAGGTGTTCCCAATTATTGTATGATCGTGCTTATAACCCAGTTTATATCGTCTCCAACGACAAATTCATTGTATACAATGTTTTTTCATGCCAACAAAAGTACATTCTTTGTAATATAGATACTAGTCTTTGCTATTGAATCCATATCGTGGTATAAATAACACACTTTGTTCATTCATGGTAAACTTGGACTTTGTATATTGGCATATTTGTGACATTAACTCCATATCTTCAAGCTACATGACAAGACATATGAGAGAGCCGAGAGCTTTTGGAATACTTTCTTGCCTTGTAACATTAAAATGTCATATTTTTTGAGCCAGGGGAACTGAGCTTACATAAAGATGGAAAAACATGAATGGATAAACCTGACAAACCTACAAGACAATGCAGATAAATTTCCTATCCTAGTGTGTTGGATCTTTTGCAAGCTTTGCTCCCACACCACTATTTCATATGATAGTTGACAACTATTGGGTTTTCAAATGGTCAAGAAACCCTATGACATCGATAGTAACATTGACGTTCTGTCAACTTTCGGAAGGGCATATCCAACCTCAAAGGTTGTGATTTTTTATATTTAACATTGACCCATAATCATAAATGTTAAAATAGTATAATTATTATAAGGGTTATATTAATAAGAATGAGATTAATATAATTGATAAAAGGTAAAATATTAATTAAATGAATTAGAGCATTATCATTGGAGTCAAAATTTACCCTTGGAAAAGGTTAAATGAAGTTGAAGTTAGTGGTAACCGAGAGTTATAAAGTCAATCAATTTAATTTAAGGGATTAACACCTAATTCCAAAATAAGACTCATCATGGGAAATAAAAAAAATTAGCCTACAATATCCCTCATTATCCTTGTTTCAAGGACAAAGCAATTTTAAGGGGATGGCAATGTTATGAACATAATAATAGTATAATAAATAATGATAAGTTTATTAGTTAATGAAAATATATGCCTTATCAAAAGACACATTCATTGGCGAAAAGGTACCTTGCATGGACATTTATAATAGGCCTTATCATTTTAATATCATCATTCTTTTCTATCAATTACTTATTTATTGATACATTTCCACAATTACAAATATATTCTTCCTTCAAATACAAACATGATCTAATTGTTACAAGGAGGCATTGTGACCTTCCCCCTCTTTCTCCTTTTTTATGGATGAATCTTCTTTTTATATAATCGAAGCCTTGACACATGAGGATTCCAAAGTAACCTTTCCAATAATTGCATATGCTTTTGGAGGACTCGTGTTCTCTAATTTCACTATAACTAATGATGATCTGTCACATTTGAGATCTTGAACCTCTTCTACTTCCTAGTTGGGATCTTGAACCTCTTCTATCTCTTATTGTGAATGCAAAGCTCAAAATTTGTTATTTGAAAGAGGAGGTGATGAGCTTCGGACTTGGAGGAAGGTTGAGGCTTGTTAGCAGACTAAGACCCCTTTGGAGCCCATTATTTTCTTGCCTGAGTTTTGTTTGAAACCTTGCTCATCAATATTCTGAGAAGTTTGGGTTGACTTAGAAGATGTTGGAGGATCCTTGATGCTTGCACAACATTTTGAAAAGTGCCCATACTCATGGCAAGTGTTACATTTGAAGGGAACCTGCTCATATTCAAGAGATTGAGGGTGACTCAACCCTCCATTTCGAGTTGAATTGCCTAACTCAATCCTTGATTTCCACACAAATACTAACATGAGTGAGAATATTTCCCATACTCTTTTCATGGGTTATATACTAGCCCAAATTATTTCCAGTTGCTATGAAAATATTATCACCCCATAAAAAAATGGGGAGGAGTGGAAATCTAATCCAAATAAGGGCAAAAGAAATTTCCATGTATGTATTGAAGTTAAGAGTTTAGTGGGAGAGGAAGAATCCTTTGGAACCCATGAAGTAAAGGTCAGATCTCACTATCAAGTCCCTATAGTATTTCTTTAAAAATATTATATATATATATATATATATATATATATATATATAATTATATATTATTATATATTATATATATATATATATATAATATATATATATATATAAAATCTTTTTCACTGTAAAACATGGAAACAAGATATAAATCCCCCCAATTCTTAGCAATTCATTCATAAACAAAGTTTGCATTGGGACAAAGTCCATTTAAATTTCTTATTTATCCTTTCCCCTTCAAAATACTAATGCTTCAATTTGCCATAGTGGACCCTAAATTCACTTTTGGGATGACATCTACCTTTTTGACACACTTGAAATTTTCAGGGCCATGCTTGCCCCAATAAATAGATCCAAAGGAGGCATTTGCATTAGAGAAGGGAGAAACAACCATTGCGAAACCAATCTTTGAAAGGGATGAACAAGTCCATTTCCCTTGTTATTTATATAATCAAATATGTGCTTACATTAATAGAGTAAAGAAATCATCTATATTAATATGTATGTGTTATATACGTGCATTTTCCTATTACATTAAGTAATCAATATAATCAATATTTATTATTAAAGGATTTTAGCTTAAGTAGTTTGGTGAACAATTCGTTTTCCTAACTGTGTGGGTTCAAGTCTTCGAAGACATATTGTAATTGCCCTGTCTTTGGCATTTATGAAATAGTTGTATCTGGTGTAACAATGGCGACTAATCTTTCGAAGTTATCGATTATGCAAAAAATCTCCTTCCAATTAAAAAACAAGATCAACATTTACTGCATGTGTGTTATGGGACAAAAGTGATATGAATTTTACATAATACGATCAACACAAGAATGAAAATTGTCAAACTCTTGAAAATTGGAGATCTTCACCCTATGAAAACTACATGTTAATTAAAGCTTGGAACCTATTTTGTGGTCTTTTTCTCTTGACAATTTGGGAAAAACACAATCAAGACATTTTTAAGTAATAGAAACAACACAAAGAAGGTATTTGGAACTTCAACCAAACCAAAATTCACGAATCCATTGTAATTGTTTCACGGTCGGAGGAGGCAAATAACCCCCAAGGTAATGAAAGGATATTTTCTCAACATGGAAACTCAAGCAATATATCCACAATCTACCCTGCTTGAACCTTATCCAAAAGTTTCATATAAGGAAACATGGTCTTGACCTCTCCTTAGTTCATTAAGCTCAACTTTCACGGGGCATCTAAGGGAAACTCAAGACCCTTAGGAATATGATGTGTGTTTAGGGATTCATCAAGAACCATCCTCTTTATCTTTGGATTTTATGTTGGTAAAACAAACCAACAATGGAGTTGAACTTGTTGTGAGGATGAAAGGAATGCAACTACCAGTCTAATTTCGATTTGATAATCTCACCATTGGTGAAGATTCCCTACTTCTCATCCATCCTCCCATTAGCATCCTGCATGGCTTGAATCTGAACAATATATATAAAAATTGGCATCTTTTGGTAGGGTTAATGGAAATCTAAGAGCTAGGTAACTCCATCTCACCCAATATCACCTCCCATGTGCAAAGAAAAGTCAATGGCTTGGTGGATAGATTGACTAATGAAGGGGCTGATCAAGCAAACTAGGATATGGTATGCCCTTGGAATGGTAAACTCCCTGATCAACTAAAAGAAGATTATCACCACATCAACATTAAGGACAATGAATACTATGTGGGGTGTCATTCAACAGGACAGGGATTCTCATGTTGTGCCTCGAGGAGCTCAGTTAATGTGCTTGATTGCACATGAGTTATGAGCATACAAAGGAGGAGAATGAGGGTTGGGTGTTATTCACTAGGACAAGGACTCTCTTGTTGTGCCTCGAGGAGCTCAGTTTAAGTGCTTGAGTGTGCAATAGTTATGAGGATACAAAGGAGGAGGATGAGGGATATTAGCACAAAGCAAGCCCATATGTTTTGCATCTCTAGGAATAATTTCACTAGTCTATCAACCTCACATAGAATCATGGAAGAAAAATGGGCTTCATTTTTTTTTAACCTTTCTCCAATTACAAAAAAAAGAGTTAGTGGAAGATGACGAGGTTTCTAGGTGGAATAGTGGTGATGGTCCTTTCCCAAGTCCTGTTAGTCAATTTTATGATTTTGCATTCTTTGTTATTTGTTTTGACCCTCCCTAGTTTTGCTTTTTATGATTCTTATCCACATCCAGTCAAAATTGGGAATGCTAGTCTGGTTCTCTTTGTAGTGTTAGTGAATTCCTCTTGAGCCTTGAATCTATCATGCCAGACACCAAATCCTTCCTTTTCCCTTTTCCATTGCCCCTTCCCTCCAACAATATTGCCCAATACCCTTTTCATCTAGTTGCACTCGACTATGCCAATATTGGGTAATGAAATGGATTTTCAGTCTAGCAAAAAAGGGCTTCATTTTTTTCTTTATGAAAAGTTAATTTCTATTAAATCATCAAAATGATATAGTATAGTAGGTTATGGTTTTCCTTGGTCTACCACTTGAGAAACTATACCAATGGCAAAACCAATTTTTTTTTCAGCGTTTAAATATTAAAAGAAGAGAAGTCCAACAAAAACACATAGAGTTTACTCTTTAGCACATTATATCCTAATCTAACTACTAACTTGGACACAAAACCAACATGATGAGCCAAAGAAATGAGAGTAAGTATGAATCATCGTTCAATCTCAAGAGAGTTAGATTCTTCCACAACATTTGGCTCCTTATTGTTTTCTAGTGAGAACCTTGGGTCTAGAGGAAGGCCTAAATGATCTTTAATTTGCTACAGGCACTTGTCCAATCCCTTCATAGTGAGAAAAGGCTTGTCCAATATTAGGAGGATTCCTTCCTTGGCTTCATCATGGTTCAACAAGGCAAAACCCAACAAAATTTTTAAATGTCAATAGATGTCCATACCGTAGATGTACTGATTGTATCTACCACTAGTGTGCCCTATGCCTCGCACCCAATTATCAACCTCCCTAGCGACCTCAGTGTTTGTCAGGTAAACACACTCACCTACTATTTTACCTTTAGCTTCTGCAATATCATCTTGAATGTTCTGAGGAGTGCGAGTACAATATAATCGAGCAAAATATTATGCGCTTTGTTGAGCCCAAGAGTGACCACCTTGTTCCATGTAATAGGCCACACCTCTCCTACCATAAGCACATTGATAAGGCATTGTGGGCTTGGACTATGAACATATCTTTAAGGAAATGGGAGACTACCCAAGAGGAGGGAGCAAATGGCATGGGGGGTAAGCTAGGGAAAAGCTTAGAAGCCAATAATTAGTGGCATGGAAGGACGAGAGCTCGAGATATTGCTGAGAGGAGGGACAAAGGATAAGGAAAAAGTGAAAAAAAGGCGCAAGCTCGATTGCTATGGGTCCGGAGAGAGGCCAAGAGAGAACAAAACAACCAAGAAAAAATTTAATACCAAAACTAACTCCTAGAGGATGTGCATGGGAGGAGTCCCAAAGACCAAGGAAACAACAAAACAAAGAAAGTTGCTCATGAAGATGAGAAGATATAGGATCCTTGGAAACAAATTATGGAAATGGCCTTGAAATGGGGGAGCTAGAATCCATGAATGATAATAATTCACAAAGATGCAATACCCTGTACCTTGAAAGAACCTCTAACTGATGTCAATTCCCACTTTTGTCTAGATCAAATGACCATCTTTGCAAATATGAATGTTTTGCATGGGAGGGTGGGAGAAGAATGAATCTAATGATTTCTCTAGAATTCTAGCCCCCCTATCATAATTTCTACAACTCTCCATGATATCACCGCCATTAAACCTATAATAATTCAAGAGGGATTTCACATCGAAACATAATGCGAATGCACAATCCTCCATGCAGTGACTTGAAGATTAATTAATATCATCAAAGGGCACATTGTCATGTCCATATTTACGGGTGCTAGGTGCGATGATAGCCATGCACCCTCCCACCTTGTCCATCTCTGTCACCCCATCCACTAAAAAAGGTCTTTTAGGTCCGACTCTGAGCATTCTTGTTTCATATTTGAGTTAGGAAGTGAGTCCCATGTAAAACTAAGTAGCCTTGCCTGATCTTTGCAACCCTCATTGGCAAGGTAATTTTCTATTTTGTTCTTAGATTACCAAACATGTGATGTGATGATAATTGGGATTGAAAGGAGGAGGTTGGCAACACATTCCAGACAACTTTCAAAGCATCGATTATTGGAAAATTTACTAGGTTTAGTACATGAAGGATTTTAATGATCATGGCTATGACAATCTATGAATCTCCTTTAATAACTATCTTGTAGAAATAATGATGCCAAGCTAGCTGTAAAAACATATTTAAAGCTTTGAGCTCCACCATAATGTTATTGATGCCCATAAGACCAGAAAAGAGATACATGATCCTGGAAAAATCCTCCAAAGCAAATATTCCCTGGGTTTCCTTTAAAGGACCCATCGAAGTTTAATCTAATGAAAAGTTGAGTAGGGGCTTCCAAACTATTGGGATGGAATGAGAACATAATGAGGTTAGGCTCTAATGTTGTGGAAGCATTGTGATAAGCTCCCAATATTTAAGAACAATGGTTATGAATCCTTAGCTTGCCAATCCTGAATTGACCAATGTTGAAAAGTGATTGCCTCATGAATATTGTCCTTGATTTTGGCCTAGATAGAATCTTGATTGAGTGAATGATTTTGGACGATTCAAATATTTCTTTCTTTCCATCTTGCCACAACATGAAATCGGGTAAAAGCGTCTAGATATGATTGAGTATGGGACTTGAGAAAACATTTTCCCTCTATTGCGCTATTATATTAGTTATGCTGATCTTATTATGATCCATCTGGTAAATTGTGGCAACCATAACATACCAAAGAGTCTGAGCAAAAGGACAACCATTAAACATATGCTCTAAATCTTCAGAATCCTACATGCATAAATGAAACAAAGAGGGTTGCAAAAAGGGCTTCATTGCTGATCTAGGAAAAATGCCAAAAATTCCATCCCTTAGAAGCCTCCTGAATCTATTACCAAAGCCCATAAGGATGCCATGAAGGTATCCAAAGATTACCACAAAAAATTTTCCATTGAAGTAAAGGAAGAGATGGTTCAACTATAGAATTTGGCTCTATAGAAAAGAAATAATCTTTCTCAAGAATAGATTGAGGTCGAATTTGAAGGTTGGATCCCTGAAATAGGTGTCTCCCATATAATAGATACCAAAGTTTTTTCACGCGCAGGCAAAATGTTGATTTTTTGGACTTCCTGTGGGGCATTGACTTGGCGCCCACCATTTTCGATGAATGCGCAAACGAAGTCATTTTCCACTTAGTAACCAAAGAGGAGCTCCTCCGCATCATGAAGTCTTTCCAAAAGGACAAGTGCCCTGGGCCCGATGGATGGACCATCGAGTTTTTTCTCCATTTTTTTGACATCTTCAAGGAGGACATCCTTTCCATGGTTGAGAATTCCAGAACTTTTGGCGCCATACACCCACATACCTCCTCCACGCTGATAGCTCTGATTCAAAAGAACGTTGATCCTGAAACGTTCAAGGACTTCCACCCGATCTCCTTATGCAACATCACTTTCAAGATCATTACAAAGATCATTGCAGAACGTATCAAAGGTTATCTGGCCGCCTCCCTGTCACAAGACCAATACGCCTTCCTACACGGTAGGAACATCCTGGACGCTGTGGCAAACACTCAGGAATGCCTCTTTTCCCTCCATGCCCGTCATCAGGCTGCGGCTATCATGAAAATTGACCTTCACAAGGCCTTTGACTGCATCGACTGGGGCTTCTTGGAATGCCTGCTGGCGAAGATCGGTTTAAGCCCACAAAATATCCGATGGATCAGGGCATGCTACTCCAATGTCAATTACGCAGTCATCGTCAATGGACTCCCTTCCCCTTTCTTCCAGGCTCAACGAGGTCTGCGTCAGGGCTGCCCTCTGTCGCCCCTGCTGTTCATTCTTGTGATAAATACGTTGAGCCTCCACATCAACAGAGCTGTGGCCAAGGGACAAATAAAAGCGGTCAATATTTGCCGACAGGTTCATTTATCTCACAACCTCTTCGTAGATGATGTTCTCCTGTTCGCTATGCTCTGTCGACCCTCTTGGATCTTCTTAAAGGCCATTCTTGACTGCTTCCACTATGCTTCTGGACTCTTCATCAACAAGTCCAAGTCCATGTTATACCAAAATGAAGTGGACTTGGACACGGTACAATGGATTGCCCAGCTCTTTGGCATTTCATCGGCCCCTCTCTCCCTTGGCCTCAAATACCTCGGGTTCCACCTCAAGCCCTCCAGTTATACAAAGCTTGATTGGGTCTGGCTGATTGAACGATTTTATAAACGAATTTCCGCCTGGGAATTTCGTTATCTCTCCCTTGCTGGACGGGTCACTCTCTCACAGGCCGTATTGTTACAGCTAGCGGTGTACTGGGCGCACCTGTTCCACCTCCCGATCGACATCCTCAAACAGCTGCAATCGATCACTGCTAACTTCATCTGGGGCAGCAGCAAGTATCGGTCCAAACTCCACTTAGCAAAAATGAATAGGATCGCTGTCCCAAAGCATTTAGGCGGATGGGGCCTGAAAGATCTGCGCACCTTTGGCAGATCCCTCATCTGCAAAACTCTCCACAGGGGTATCTTCGGCACGGGACCTTGGAGCAAAACGATCCAATTCAAATACCTCAAGGGACACGCACTCCTATACTGGTATCGCAGAGGTGCCATTGGCACTCGAGGAGGCTCTGCAATTTGGCGCAGTCTCAAATCAGTTGAGCACTTTTTCCTCTCCAAGCTAAAATGGCAGATTCATTCTGGCACGCGGATCCTCCTTGGCATCGATTCGATTGCCTCCAAGCAAGCTTTTTTCCTCCCTGATCACATCATTGCCGCTCTACATCAACTGGGCTTCTTCACGTGGGACAAAGTCATCTTGGAGTGGCATGGATCCTCCCCCGTTTGGAAGACCGCAGAACAACTCGGACTGCCGCCCCCACTTTCCCCGGTTTGGTCACAGGTCCTCTCGTCTCTGCAGGTAGCTGGAATTGCTCGATGCGGTCCTTCTGACCACCTTCGATGGTCCTCTACTAGCTCCTCCGCCACCATCAATGTCAAAGATGTCTATACAGAACTCATCTTCATGCTGGCTCCTGTACCTGCCCCGATCTTCCCCACAACTCTTTGGAAATCTGGGTGTCCGCCGAGGATGATTTACTTTGCCTGGCTCCTCTTCAACAACAGGAACCTGACCTGGGACAACCTGAGAAAACGATCCTGGCACGGCCCCAGCAGATGTTATATTTGTGAATCAGATGAAGAGTCAAACCTTCACATCTTCTTCTGCTGTCGACTCACTCTGGACATATGGTGTGAACTCGCCCGACTATACAACTTTCCTCATGTTGAATTCGACTCTGTATAGGCTGCATACAACTGGTGGACATCTCAACCTGCTAAGCGCCGCCCACTCCTCATCATCACTGTGTGGTTCATATGGCGGTGGCGAAACCACAGAATTTTTGATTCCATTAAATCTCCTCTCCACACCATACTGCCATGCATTTGCTCTCTCTTCGACTACATCAGCAACAACACATAAATAATCACGTTTCATAGTTTCTATTCTGGACATTGTTCACAGGCTCCGCATACATGTATTTCTTTTTATGTATTCCCATAACTCTCTATGATTTCCATGACTGATACAGGCAATACGATGTGCCAAAAGCGGCCACGATCCACAGTTTTCTTGTATGATCTATTATATTTTCTTAATATAACATGATGCTTTTTCTTCTGAAAAAAAAAGATACCAAAGTTTTAAGCCGTACTAAACTCTAATGGCTCAATAAGGCCTTTATTACTCAAATTGTGGAGGACAAGGACAACACTAGCATACCATTCTCCATAAATTGGACCCAATCAATAAGAAATATGAAGCAATCTTTAGAGCCATCTTCGGTATTGACATTATAGTATCGAGTCCTTAATATAATGATCATAACCCTTTGCCAGCACTTGAGCACACTTGAGGTTCGAAAGGCACAACAACCAAGCCATTCTCATTAATGAAGATCTCATAGTGGAGGAAGACACACTAAACGCGTAGAAACATGCACACAACCACATAAGTTGGCAAATTTGATTCTATTTTGTTATAAATCCTATCCCCGATTCGAAATAACCTTCTTTTATGATTTCTAACCAAGATATTATCAATACAAGTATTTGAAACTTTAAATACTTGTCTAGATATTAAACTCCATTTCCTTCTAATTTATTTTGATATTAATTTTTCAATAACAAGCCACACACAAATATAAATATTATTTTAATGCAAATTTCTGTAATTCATAATGTTAAAATAAAATACTTCCAGAAAATCACATCTCAATTTTTATTAAGGTTTTGAACCATAAATGAATTCACCATCCAAACATATTTAAATAATATTATGTTTTATAAAACGTAAATTAATTAAAAATAAAATTAAACCAACCTATATCAAATAATATATTTATAACTTAAAATTTTTATGCTCTAGTTCTGGTTGGAGCCTATCTTTGTAACCTTTAAAGCGATCCCTCATCTATCTAAATAAATAAATAAACAAGACTAAAGTGTGAAATGGTAACCGTTTTTGGAAAGTACCACTACTTAAACCTTTATTTATAGCAAGTAAAACGACATCGGGTTAAAACTTTAAAACTATCTTTTTAGTTTCGAGCTTTCATGCATTCTATATATATTTCCTAAATATAACCCCTCTGCAAATTTGGTTGCGCACCTCTGGGAAACCCATTAGTCTGTGCATCAGAAGCTTTCTCAACGTCGCCAATACACACGGGGTATGGTAGGTATCACTTTTCCAACATTCGTGTTTCACGTATTGTTGATTCTATCACGTAAGCGTCGATGATATATTACGTGGTTGATTGGAAGGAGATGTATCAGAGCTCTGCTATTATAGCAGTATAAAGAAGTTAATCTATACCCAACTTGTCAATTTTTCTCAGAGCTGCTATTGGTAGCAGGGTAAAGAAGTTAACCTAAACTAAACTTGTCAATTTTTCCTCTTTTTGGTTTAATTTCCTCTCCACACTGGCTTTTAGAGATGCCCCCATGTAATGCAACGGAGCTCAGAGGTCCTTTGCATTGCCATTCTTTACATGTCTCCATAACCGCATTTAACTTCACTGATTGTATAACTGGAGTATCAATTTGTTTCTCTCTTCTCTCTAGCAAAACTGCAAATGTTTTTCAGAATGAAAATAATTTCCGAGGATAATTATATTTAAAATCTATTTTAATTTTAATCCAACTCTGACAGTGCGAAGGTACAAAAGAATCGTTCTTTCGCCATTAACCTAACAAAAATTCAGCCTAATAAATACTAACTTCACCCATAAAATGATATAAACCTTGTTTACTTACATGTTTAAAATTGCATCGATCATTTTGTCTTTCTTTGTTGTTGGATTGAAATGTTTTTACTATTTACTTGATATTATTGGTTACCCTTTTGACATACGCTTCGCAAATTCCTTTTGAATATAAAAATATGGTGCAGAGCATAGTTGTAAGATTGGGCAGTATTGGAAGTGGTATGGACTTTTGGGATACGGTACGGTCAACTTATTTTTGATTCTTTTTAATAATGTGTGATGACTTTGATATCGGGTGCTCATAAACCAAACCAAAAAATAGAGTAGCTTATAAATAAAATTGAAATCATCGAATTTTCAAGGAATGAATTATTTTTCTTAGTTTTTTAAAACAATAACAAGTTAAATTTATACTAGCAAAATTGTCCCGAGGCACATGAAGGGTACATCAAGATTTTCTTGATACTGTGAGTAGCAAAAGTTTTGAAAGCTAATATAGATTGTCCTTTAAATTTCTATTATGTCCAAATACTATGCACCGGTTGTGCTTGTATCGGCACAACTTGAGGAAGCTACCTAAAACATATCCACATTTAGAATGCATATTGATATAACAAAGATTGTATTCCTAATCATCCATAATGATGAAGTTATTGGCTGAAGCTACCCAATTAGGATTGAGCCGGTTGCTTCGAACTGGTTGCACATAGTTGGTTGATGATGCTTGAGCCCTGGACGTTGTATTTCTTCCTGTTTTGATGCCATGACAGATTGCAGCTAGGATTGAAGGCCCTAAAGTTTTGTGGTGAGTTAGTGGAGGTGTTGGTGATGGGAAGACAAAATATCTTTCAACGTGCCCACTTGCATACTCAACTTGTCAACTTTCCTGCTATCTGTGGCAATGGATTACCATTGGAAGCTCATCCTCTACAGTTAGCACCTCAGAGGTTGCACCGTGCTTCTTCCCTTTGGCCTCCATTCGTGTTGAGTGAACTAAGCCCTCGGTCTTTTGTTCACCACTGACTGGATTCCCTGCTTCGTTGTTGCACAGTGACCCTTCGAATTCTCCTCTCTAAACCTGTAAATAAAAGTTGCTACCTCCTTTGAATTAATAGCCACCCATGCTGCCTTGAGCATCCAACAACTTGATTTGTGTACACAAGGAATCATTGCCGCATTAATGTTTCTTATCCTTCTCTGCCCTGGTGCCATATCCCCACTCTATGCCATTAATCTTCCACGTTGAACTTGCATAGGGTGAGTACTGTAATATAATGTGATAATCTAACTTGCCCACTCCTGTCACATGAAAAAGTTTGTTAAGCCTGTTTGAAATTCCATATGGGTGGTGGGACTGAGAACCTGGTACTTTGTGGATGTCACAGTGACTCGACTTCCCATCACTTGATGTCTCGTCTTCATGCGCTCTTAGATCCTCTCACACCTGCCATGTCTTTTGCATGCAACGCCTGTATACCCTGCCCTTCAAATGATTGCACATAAACACTTATTATGAGATCGAAACCTCTCTATAGGTTTCATTGATTTTCATGGTTCCAAGGGCCAAGTGCAAAGATTGATTTGCCAGATGATTTACAGTATTGTTGAGGGTTAAAGGACGCGCTTAACTTGGATGCTTGAGATCGAGGATAAAATTGTGAAAATTCTTTAGAATAAGTGAGTTAATTTTGCATCAGAGTGTCTGGTTCCTAATGCTAGATGCCTAATTGTGTTATTGAGTCACCTACAATATTGAGGGACCTGATTGATAGGGATACAACTAGAAAGATGCCTTGTAGTAGGCTAGTAGCACATACATCTCGGCTTGATTATTTGAGGCTTCACCCAAGCTCCATGAATATTCATGTTCAATTTATCCTTTGGGGCCATAAAGAACCCCTGCACTTGCCACCCCTGAATTACTTTTCTTAATTTCAAGGAATAATTTTTTTCTACAATTTAAAACAAAATGCACATTTTGCTATTTATAATATTTATACTTCCATATTGTTGTTGTATTTGATTTTTTTGTTTTGTATTTCTCTGTACCAAATTGTATTTGTACCCAAATTTTGCTACTATGGTGCAAAGCATAATACACAAAAAAAAGAGAGTAGAAAGGTCATCAATGTCAACAATGGCTTGCTTGCTGGGTCAGTCAAAGTGGGGTGTTGTTATTTTCCCTACTAGTGTTAAGTCTTTCCAGTGACATGCTTGTGCTTGTGCTTGTGAATGCAAGTCTTGGACAACTTTGGTGGAAAACATACTCCTAGTTATGGCCTCTTAGCTGAAGGGTGACTTTTGTTGTGTGGTGAGATGTTTCTGCCATTGAATGCCATCTAGTGTTGACCAGAAGCATTCAGTCAAAAAATAGGTGTCACCAAGAAGCAAACAGGGGTAGACCATAGACTCCTTTCAGGAGAAAAGACCCTAAGAACTAAACTGTTGCAACAAATCCCCTTTAACAACCCATCTAGGGGGTTCACAACCATCACTAAAGTTAAATTTTTTTCTCTATGCAATGGAGCAACGTAAGCCCAAAGAAACCTACATAAAAACCATTTTACAGTATAATGTCCCCATTATATAGTTGTGGAGAGCTCATCTCCCATGGACACAATCATTGGTAAATTAAACATAAAATAAAATGACGTAGTGCTATAAGGTGTTATTGCATATTTGTTGGATATTGGATGCATCTCAGCATTCAACTGGGCATCCATGCATTAGTTGCAGAAAAATTGGGCTGCACTAGCCTCACCATGCTCTGCAGTCTTGACATCGCTCTTTGCAAATATATCAACTTTGGAAAGGAAGATGGATTCTACCTGCCACAAACACCTTGCATTGGAAACCCATTATAATGGTCTGAAAACATCTCATATATGCCCTCCCTTATTTCCGCTCTGTTCTCCTTGATCCTTAGATTATGGTTAGATATATATAGTTTTAGATAAATTTACATATATTTATATAGCTTAGTTTTTCTTTCTCATCTCTTTCCCATCTTACTTATCAATTGAATATTATTTTTTGGTTTAGATTTACTATATTGGCTCTCTCAACCTGGGTGCTCCATTTTACCCCTTATTTTATTTAATTTCAATAATTTAATATTTTAAACCCTTTTGACTTGGTCCCTTAACCTTTTAACTTTAACAATTACCTTTTTAATTTAATATTATTCCTTAATTACTACTTTGAATTCTTCTTTAATTTATTATTATTCATTAACAACTACTTTGAATTCTTCTCTCTTTAAGGCTGCTCAACACTTGTTTGATATCATTGAGCTTTTTGGTCCTTGATGATGGGTGGAGTGCTCACCTGAAACGTCATAAGGATTAAAATTCTTTACACAGTTTCTTCCGGAAATTAGCCACAATATCATACACTGTTGAAAAGAGTCAACAACCCTTTCTTTTCCATGCTATGTGCCAGAGGTTCTGGGCTCATCCCTCAACACTACCACAACTGCCTCCTTGCTTTTTCCTATTGCCAACATGCCAAACACTATGTGCTAGTTAAACTCTCCTGCTGTTTTAGGCAAGAGTTGTGTGGATGGGAGGGAGGCATGTGCTTGTCCTCTTCTCTACTAACTCATCAAAACTATTGACACTACACTTGTGATTATTATGATGAAACATGGCCCTTTATAAGTTTATTCACAGATCTACCTTGTTTTTCATGAAACGAATGTGACAAACATTTCAGAATCTAGAGAGATACAAGTAGTTCCCTTAAATTCTTTCTCTAGATGTCAGAGTTGCTTGAAAACCTTGTCATATTAACAACTGTGATTGTTTGCTTCTTGATTGCTATCTTTAGGTTGTTGTCTCTTACAAAAAAAATCTAGCATCTGGAATTGATGTAAAGTCCTAAGCATCAAGGGGCTAAATTTGTGCACTTAGGAAGGCTACCCACTATCACCGTAGTAGCTCTTCCTCACTCTTTTTGGTTGGCTCTTCTCCAACTGAAGGGAGGTTTCCCTAAGGATTGCGAAGGCTATAAAGTAGAGGCTTGAGGTAATTTTATGAAGACTTAACCTAAGCTGTAGTAGAAGTGGAATAAGTGACTGGTGCTTGAAAGGAATATGAAGGTAGAAACCCTAAGCTCAAGTGCCAATCCATATCTTGGGAAAAATAGAGTAAAAATGGCATGGATCTAATAGGACTTATGCATGAATGTGTAAGGCAACTAAAGGCTGCTATGCATGGCATAAGTTAACTTTAGCTTGTTGAAAATCGATGCAATAAGTTATCATTGGAGAGCTAGGAGTGCTGCTCTAAAACAAAGCCACAAAGGTGATGTTATATTGGTTCAAGCAACAACCGAATTTGTTAGATGCAAATTTAATATGGCAAATGTAAGTGTGATTTAGTCCTCAAATTACATTATCCAAATGGTAGACGCTCCATTATAAGTCCTTCGTGACTAGTTACGAGGTTTTGCTACAAAAAGAATCAACATGTGAAAAGAATTACATAAATAAAGCCTCACATAAGATAGATGCAATACCTCCAATCTCACATTAAGCTTGCAAAATGATATACAATGTAGCCCAAGGGGAGAGCTCCTTAATTCCCAAATTCTCCACACTAACGAAGTGGAGAGAAACTTCTCTTTATGTAGAGTGGCTTAAATCTCTTATGCAATATAATATATATCTTTCTAACTATATCCATTATAAGTCAAACAAGTACTATAATAATAAAATATTTAGGTTTGTATTAAATCCATGGTTGACCATGTTACAACATGTGGAAATTAGCCTCTCAAAGGTGATTTGCTCTCATCCAAAAATAGTAGTAATATGCATCAAATAATGCACATGAAGGGATGCACCACCAAAAATAGGCATCAAACCAAGTTAAATGCCAAGTGTCCATATGGAATGACCCCTCCAAGAATGTCCATGCATGTAACTACTCCACATGTGTGAATTCCAAGGTAACCAATTCCATGGATGAATGTGCAAAATGACAAGTGGATGGAATGCTTCATAGGAAAAGAAATAGTCATAACCCCAAAATAACAAGTGGACCATCTCCACAAAGCAATTCCAAGGAGACAAGGGCGAATTAGGCTTTTGACCATGCCAAAAATCTATGAAATAATAAAATATATATCTCCAAGAATAGTAAGAAACGTCTCCACAAGTGTGTTGTCCAAGAATATCCAAAAATAGCAAGGAGAAACCTTCTACATGTGTGCCCTCCAAGAATAATATCCAAAAATAGAATGAAGACCAAGTACAAGAGCATTCTAAGTCACACGTGTGACCCTCCTCATGTGCCACACGTCTTGCAATAACAACTTGCATAACCATCCCAAATAAAAAAGTATATACTCGCCAAGTCAAAGAGGTGAGGGTTCGCTCCAATAATGGTCAAAATATGTCAAGTGTAGCCGAAATATCTCTGCAATAATGATGAGCGAGCACCTAAAAAAAGTGTGCCATAGAAAATTGTGCCATGTAACTACCTCAACTAGCCAACAAAACATAAAATATTCCCCAAGTGAAGTGTGCCCTAGGAGAATGTGCCAAGGTGGTTAGAACTCATCAATAAAATATTCCTCCATATGCCATGTCATAAATGAGTCCACCCAACCGAAGAGAGTACACCCTAGAGAAGTGCGCCAACCTCCCTAAGAAGCCAATAAAATACTACATGCCTTGATAATTGTGCCCAAGAGGGGGGTGTACCACTATAAAGCTCTAAATGGCCACTCCAATTATGAAAATGAAGCATAATTTGGATACATTAGATTAATTTAAAATTAACCTTAATTTCGATAAATTAGATTAATTTAACTATTGAATAACTAAATCAACCTCAACATATGTGCACAAAGGCTAATGTTAAATATAACCAGTGTCATGTCCTCCTCCCAAGATGTCACTAACAAATTAAATCACCATAGCTTGAGGTGTGGGGAGGTAGGTCTTGCACTCTCCCCACAAAGGTTCAAATCGCCAATGAGACTCGGCTCGTTGTGATAAGACTAGAATGGTAGATGCTCCTTGGGATAGAGGCCCCTTAGGTGCCTCGAGATGTCTTAACCCTTGATAAGTCATAAGTTATTGGCATATTTGGCTTGTGGGCTATTGGATATACTCTTGGGTTATAGCCAATTGGTTTGATCTTGGGCAGCCTAGGTACTCTAACGAGTTAGTGACTCACATGGTTATAACAAAACAAAAACAAATTAAATCACCAGCAACATGTGGGCCAATGAGGGTTGCACTTTAATAAAATGTTATACCATGGAAATAAAATATGTTCTCCCTAGCAAAACCCCACCATAACAAAAAAATCATAAAGTCCAACAACCTAAAGTGCATCACCACGAAGGGATTATTATTTCAAATTCATTGTCTAACCCTAGGACAAGGTTACATCAACATCAAATTATAATGTAATAGCCCCCCTCTCCTCTCCCCTCCCCTTCCCTCCCTCCCCTTTAAGTCAAACATAGGAAACAACATATCAATGAGGGTGCTAATATTGTGAAACACCTTCCCCCTTAGGTGTGGTCTAGCAAATGTGACATTACAATGTTAAGTCACCTAGGAAAATCCTACAAATGCAACATAAATCATCTCACCATGGCAGTATCATAAGAGAAAGGGACATAATAAAAAGGCTAACCCATCCAACCATCAAGTGCATTCCCCATCACACATCCAACATATAAATACCATGTAGAACACCCTTATTAGTGACACCAAAAAGTACCACATCATCATGCATAGGTCACTAGCAAACATCAACATTTATGGAACATATATCTCCTAACCATCATCATCTAACCTCTTGGGGAGCTAGAACCATCATCCAAATCCAAGATAAGCATATATACCAAGCCACCATTATGAGATAGTATGCACGCCGCACCACATCCATCAAGAGTGTAATCAAGGGGTGATCAACAAGGGAATAACATGTGAGAAGACCACCAAGCAGCAACCACAATCACCATCCAACTGAGGAGAAGTGAGACTCCCCCAACCAAAGATTTCCACCCAGTGATCAAATTCAATGAAGAAAGGGCCCCATGAAGATGAATCCCTTAAGTTGGTCCAATGCTCCAAGAGTACCAACAACACATCTCCATCAATGTGATGAAAATCACAAGATGGAACCTCATACAATATACATTGCAACACTGCTATTGAGGGCATGGCCTTTTTTTCACTTCTTTGACCCTTGTTCTTCTTGCAACTTTGCAACAATTTGAACAAAATAATATGGTTAAGTTGAACGAAAAACAATTATTTACAAATTGAACTAGGTTGCAATATATGCAAAGTTGGACACTTTTTCAAGTGTCCAACCATGTATCCCTTTAATTCGATTAAGGAGCCAAGTATTTTAAGGGGAATCCTTGAGGAGAGAGGATGTCTAAGGGATGGATTGAGAATATAAATTCTTTTCTATTTATTTAGTTGCATTGTTCTATAGCCTAGTATGAGGGAGACATAGAATGCCTATGCCTAAAGTTGATGTGACATCTAGTTAAGAAAGATTCATTGTACAACCCAGTATGAGGGAGATGTATAGTGTCCACGCCTAACATTGCTGTGACACATGACATAAGTGAACCCAATCTAATATCAAAAAATAAATTGAAAGAATAATTGCTAAGTATGGATGAGATGTGCAACGTTCTTGCTTAGAAATCAAAATATATAAAAACAATTAATTCCATCAATAAAAAGGAACATTTACAAAAACAATACCAAGTATTAATGTGTATATATTTGTACACAAGTGCACACACCAGCGTAGATCCATCTTAACCTGGGGATTTTTAAGCACCAAGATTTGCATCTCAATTGCCTTTGGATCCCGCTTGTTGCTTAATAGATCCAGGGTTAAGATGGATCTATACGGGTGCAAATTACTCTGAAGGGATGTATAAAGTTACAAGTGGTTGTTTTCTAGTATATTATTTGGTATACTTTTAGAAGACATTTAGAAGGTTACAAGTTACTCTTTGAGTTGGACTGAACTCAATTGGGGTTTTACTATACAAAAATATAAAAAGTAAAAATCCCGAAAACTAACTTGAAAAATGGAAGTTAAAGTCCAAAATAAATGCTTTTACTAGGGTTCTATCATGTTCCCAACTACCCATGTAAGTAGATGGAATCCAAATACATTCAAATAAATATCTATAATAGGCAACAACTTTATATGCATGCCACAACAATCTTAACCTGCATAGAATATTTTGTTATCCCGGAGTCAATGGGATGTAAATATACTCAACAAAATAAAAAGTTTACCTAATGATTTTATCTATAATATTAAGAACTCCAATGTAGGTACACAATTTGGCACTCCTATTTTTATTTGATGTGACAAAATTACTTGGGCAAGTATTCATCAAAGCATTTGGAAAATATAATTAAATATTATTTGAATTTAAGTTTTCCCTTTATACACAAGTTAGCCTGCCCCAAAGGTTGTGTCCCTTCCTACGATGAATCAATTATAAATACGTGTCTATCCTTCTCCATTTGGCACATGCAACTCGACCTATCTATGGCATCCTCTGTAGCCTATTGTCATCTATCTCTGCGGCATATTGGCATCCATTTGTGACCTAATGGAATCATATCTGAGGCAATCTCTGCGACCTATCTTCTGTGTTATGTGGTCTATTTCAGTGACCTATCTCTGTGGATCTAATGTGACCGCCTCAGTCATATTTGCGACCTCTTCTTTTGTGGTTAATATGACCTATTTCAGTGATATTTGCGGCCTTAATTGTGATATCTCTGCGGGCTCAACTGTTGGAGAAATGGGAGGTTTGCACATTAAATTAAATTTCTCCTTTTCTTTGATAATTACTTGTGAATTTGTTGGCATTATCTTATAATGTTTCTCTTCTTCATCAAGAAATTAACAAACGTAAAGCATGAAGATCACAAGAACACAAAAAACACAAGATATAGGCTCCAAGCTAGGGCAAAACCCCTCCAAGGGGAAAACTCATAAAGTTCTCTTCTTATAGAATCAGATCAAAATGAGATATCCAAGACCCACAACCAACCCTCTAGATGCCAAGACAAACCTTCCTTCAACAAATCCATCAACAAAAAGAGATCAACAACATGTAGATCATCAAAAACAAATATTTAACAATGGATATTTCAAGGCAGAACTTCCACAAAACTGAGTTGAAGATAAACTTTTCTTTCCTTGCCCATTTATGATTTTAGCCCTCGGCCCTCCTCTTTCTCTACGAAATTTAGATAAGATGCTCCAAGTGTATGTATCCAAATGAGCTCCAACTTTCATTTATTTATGCTTGTCCAGAGGGGTTCGAACAAACATGTCGTTTGGGGCAGGGCCGACTTGACAGGTAGGTTGACTTGGCATCTAGAGGCTGTTTTAACCCAAATTACAATTTGAAAAAATCTTTTCCCTTTTTCTTTATAGTGGGTCCAAAAATAAGACTTTGATTTTTTGACTCAGCAAATCCTAGAAGCATGAAAAACATGCTTTACTAATGAAATAATAATTTTTTTTGAGCATGAAACCCATGGTTCAAAAACAAATTTTTCTTTTTCTTTATATGAAAATTAATTTTGATACAATCATGAAGGCCAAACTTAGTTACATTCTGCAACACTCCCTCTTAACTAGGGAGGTATTCATAATTGTACACTCGTACAAGGATACTCTCAAACTAAAATATTCTCATAAGAAGAGTTAGATTGATAAGCCATCTTTAAGCATCAACATCATAACCAACATTGTCAACATGGCAAAGTCTTGACTAACAAGCTCTATCTCTCCACTAGATCAGAGCACAATGTTGGGAGGCAGGTGAGACACCACACTATCTCTCACGACACATACCCCATCCGGATGTGCATCGGGTATGTCCTTCTAGGACGATTCTTATCTTGGATTCCCAATCCTCAAAGGATATCGATCCTCTTCGACTACTCTTGTCTTGGATACCCTGTCCAATCCTCAAAGAGTGTCGGTCCACGAGACTACTTCCTATCTTGGATTCCCAATCCTCAAGGAGTACCAGTCTTCGATGCTTATCCAATCTCCAGTCTCCATTTTCCCTCCATGGCCTTCACTAAACCTACGACTGTTAGTCTGAGCCTAGTGCATGACACATGGAGAAGAGAATATAATGTCCATCATCACTCCCTCTCAATTAGGGGGAGATCCTCATTCCCTCTCAATCAGGGAATAGATCCTAGCACCCTCTTGACTATGGATACGTCATTGAAATCCTTAGCTGGTCTCATACATCATCAACGCAACAACTAGTTGTTCTTCCGTGGAGATATAGTAGTAGCTGCAGGGTTTTCTTCTCATGTTACATCATATCTTTGCTTCGACCTTTCTGGATGTCAATCATTTTGTGAAGCCAAATTCCTTCTCAATCTATCTTCATAACAGGGATTTTCGGTTCCTTGCAACACCACAACAATCAGACTTCAATCTTTCTAAATCTTGTCAATCATCAATCAACTTTATCATCAACTGGTTCATCTGTCTTCTTCAAGGAGCCAAAACTTCCTCATAGCTGCTAACACATGCCTTCTACAAAGTTCTGCCTCATATTCTTGAAAGAATCATATCAACTTTTCAATATCAATTCTGTTCTCATGTTTGTCTGAGCCATCAAAAGTGCTATCCACACAATCCACATGTTCCATAATCAAACCATGCAGCTGTAAGTACAACATCATCAAGCGAACTCTCCTTCCAGCCTCTTCACATAATTCTGCAATATGTCCTACTAGGGAGCCATGTCATATCCCAAACAGATCATCGATATCAGAGTTACTAGATCATAATAACCTCTTAGTTAAGGCATCATGTCAAATTTTGTTACTTGCTCCCTCAACATTCTCCATATTGCAACAAGGTTCAACTATAACTTTCAATCATCAATGTGTTCTTGGAATGAACTTATCATTGGAAGCTTTGATATCATCAGGGTCCTTACAACTCCCTCTTTCCATTATGGTCATCATTATCAAGGAGTCATCATCAGGCACGAGTCTTGCTTTTCCTTCTCATCTTGCTTTTATAATTTTGATAGTCTTCATTATGTGCTTGCATTTCTCACCAACAAGTACAACCAAGAAAGATATACAAAGACAAGGGGATAATGTCAATTTGGTCAATCAAGGGCTTCTATGATTTCTCAAAAGTGTATTTCTAGGATTCTAGTTACAGACCCTAGATCCTCCTTGACCTAACCCTTGTTAAGCTTTTTACTTTTAGTTGAAAGCACCTATTCCTAGGGTTTTTGTATTCAAGCCCTATACTTCATCTTTACTTCAACCCTTGCCCTAGTTTTTACCACACCCTAAAAACTAGGTTTCAAGAATTATTTAGCCTTGCAAACCCTAGATATCATTACCCAAGAGCTAGGGTTTTCTTAGAGGGAACCACCAAATAGGGTTAGGGTTTTTTGTTCCAAGGGCTAGTTCAATCTAGGGTTCAGAAACCCTAAATACCAAGGGTTTTCAAGATCACAGATTTACAAGTCCTACAAACCCTAGCAACTTCATAGTCATCAAGACCTATCGGAAAGGAATTGTGAAACCCTACAAGCTAACTGCAAAAACCCTAACCATACTATAGACATAGTACCTTAGTCTTCCATGATTATCGAGAGCTGCATCAAAAAAAGTATTCAAGCTTCATTTAGTTCCCAAAGCATTTAGTCCTTCACACTAGGGCATAATTTATATATTCTATAATCCATAGAGGATCATAGTTATCCTTCCAACTTTCAAGTTTGAGCCACAGGGATATATTGCGTCCCATTTTGTAAAGGATCTTTTGTCATAGTTTTCTAAGATCTCGACTTTCATGATTTTGGTTCCTTCTTGCAATTGTGATCCAATCTAAACATTGTTCCTTTCGGTTGACCTTATTGCTGGAGTCAATTCTTCTTCTATGTATATGATTGTTTCTCATAGAGGCGCTTCATATCTGTTACTGTTCTTCTTATGGTCGATATATATCAAACAATGACGTTGAGTGATGTCATTATGCTTCGAGCCACTAAGTATCGCGACTACATTTATTATTGATGCCATAGACAATTTAAAACAAGATCCTTGAGCGTGGAATGTCACTTCCACGAAGTGAACCAAAAACTATGCCATCGTGGAGTGATGTTATTGAGTATATGGCATGTCACTTTAATGCCACATAAACAAACGTAGGCACTATTTAGAATGAAACCAAGTGATGAAGCTGCAGACATAGTTAAATGAGTTGGATGCCAAAACACGATTACTGCATAAAAGATCTTTGTACATACTGAATGATGCCATTGAGAGATGCGATTGTGCCACCAAAATAAATCCAAATCATGGTGTATTAAGATTGAACCACAAAGCATACACGCTGGGCCTCTGTCAATTATGCGAACCATGATTTGCTGTGTAAAATCAACGTGCCACAAGGTACAAAGAGGACGATGTGAAATTCGTAGATTAATGACTCACTGCGTTGCATATGCCAATCATTGTGATGCCAATGATGTTAATCATGTCATTCGATGTCACGCTGAGCTTTGAAGCGAGCCACAATAACTATAATGAGCCATATCGAGTCACAAAGGAAGCAAGCTCAGGAATATCGTATGAGTCTTAGATCTACAAGTGAGGCACTCCAGCCACTTAGAACGAGCCACAAATTACCATCGCTCTACCACTGTGTAGACCACTGTATATTGAAAGAGGATTCAAGCTATGTAGGAGATTCAATATGACCATCGAAATGTAGACTACGATCCAAGGTGTGTGAATTACAAAGTCCGAGTCTATGTCATATAACAGAGGACCGAATCCACAATTATAAATAAGTGCCACCATCTTATATTATGAAATTATTGACCATATATCACTATAATTTGCATTCTGAGTGTGAGTCATTATCACAAACCATAGAGCGAGCCTCGAAGAATTTAATATATGCTGTTGGATAAAATCGAGCCACACACAAAATTCGAACTACAAAATAAAGTCAAATCACACATAGTTGAGTGAGCCTTCAATTGCGATGCTTGTATGTCGAGATACAGAGAATATCAGCGAGCCTTGAGCCGCAGATATATATATCTATCCACAAGTCACAGAAACATGAGCCACCGTTTGACTTGATATGATGATACCACAGACATATGCAAGCCATCAAACGAGTTCTTTGTGATGCAATTACGATTTATTAAGTGTGGTCTTAGAGTTCTGCATCAACCATAGGTAATATGAGCCATATTGAATAGTATAAACCATGCATATGCGTATCAAGCCACACAAAATATACGTGTGCTGTCACTGTAATTTTATTTGTTGCCGCAGTACGTATGCACAATTTGATGCCATTCAAAGTCACCCCTGTAGTGAACCCCAAAGAATTTGACTAATAAAATTACAAAGAGAGATCTTTAATGCCAACAGAGTGTGATCCTCAGCCTTCCATCCATCTACAGAGTTTGCTTTGATACCATGTTGGAGAAATGGGAGGTTTTCACATTAAATTAAATTTCTCATTTTCTTTGATAATTTCTTGTGAATTTGTTGGCATTATCTTATTATTTTTCTCTTCTTTATCAAGCAATTACCAAACGTAAAACATGAAGATCACAAGAACAAAGAAAACACAAGATATTGGCTCTATGCCCAGGGCAAAACCCCTCCAAGGGGAAAACCCAAAAAATTCTCTTCTTATAGAATTAGATCAAAATGAGATATAGAAGACCCATAACTGACCCTCTAGATGCCAAGTCAGACCTTCCTTCAGCAAATCCATCAACAACAAGAGACCAACTACATGTAGATCATCAGAAATGGATCTTCACCAATGGATATGTCAATACAAAACTTCCACAAAAGTGAGCTGAAGATAAACCCTTCTTTCCTTGTCCATTTCAGATTTCGGCCCTCCTCTTTCTCTGTGAAATTTCAGATCAGATGCTCCAAGTGTATGTATCCAAATGAGCTCCAACTTTCCTTTATTTATACTTGTCCAGAGGGGTTCGAACAGACATGCCCTTTGGGGTAGTCCGACTTCGCATCTAGAGGCTGTTTTAATCCAAATTACAATTTGAAAAATTCTTTTTCCTTTCTCTTTACAATAGGTCCAAGTAGGACTTTGATTCTTTGACTCAACAAATCGTAGAAGCATGAAGAACATGCTTTACTAATGAAATAATAGTTTTTTGAGCATGAAACCCATGCTTGAACAATAATTTTTTCTTTTTCTTCCTTTTGCCTTTTACATAAAATTCATTTGGATACAATTATGAAGACCAAACTTAGTTACATTCTCCAACATAAACAAGGATGCTTCTGCGACCTATCTTGACATCTTCTGCGGCCAAATCTTGGCATCCTCTGCGGCCTAATCTTAGCATCCTCTGCGGCCTATTTCACCTAATGTTTGCGGCCTAATCTCAGTTCATATGCGGTCTCTCTCTATGGTTATATATGTGGCCTAATGAGCTAATCATGTGCAACCTTTCTCAGTGATGAAGGGGACTTTTCCAACGAGGTAAGTGGATTGTATTTGGGACCCTAATTCTGTACAGTTAGCATATTGTTTGTATGGCCTTCTAGGCCTAATCTGGTGCAAATTTTATGGGGTATGTTGCAGCCTATTTGAACATTGTTTATGTGCCCTAATCCAGTGATGGCTGTGCTATTTGACAGTGAAGTCTGGGCAGAAATTCATGATATTATATGGAAAAACCTTATGACAGTGATATTGTATAGCTGAACCTTATGACAGTAATTTTGGTGTCTAACAGCGTCTTTGTAACAGTGATGTATGACATGGCTTGACAGTGATGTATAGCAGTGAATTTATGACAGTGACGTGTTGCGGTGCCTTTATGTCAGTAATTATGGCATAATATTTATGATGGTATCTTTAGTATGGCAAATCCTTTATATATATGGCAATGTTCCTATGACTGAGATGTATGGCCATATCCTTGTATGGAAATTCATTTAAGACAGTATGGCAGTGTCCTACTCCTTATGACAGTATGGAAGTGATACTTATGATGATTACATGTCTATGACAATGATCTATATAACAGTGATGTGTATGACAGTGACCATGATATAACTGTGATGTGTATGACAATGATTCTTATGACAGTATTGACAGTAATTCTTGTGACAAGGATAGGAGGGCTTGTGAATACCTCCTTGAGAGGTATCCCTGCTGCTATCTTATGAGGATCTAGTATGATCCAGGATTGGCCCTAGGTGGCCTAATGTGATTGAGGATGAAAGACTTATGTCTCATGATATTCGTACATTGTATGTCAACTGAACATTTGATGAATATCTAAGAAGAAGAATTTTGTTGGGTTTTCCCCCTTGTGGGGTTTTGCCCTAATCTTTGACTTAAATTCTGGTGTCTCTATTGTGTATGCTTTTCTTTTATTATTCCCTACTGTTCCGCTGCATTACTGATGTTATTGTTCTCTCTACATAATTGCTAATGGTGATACGATGCTATGGGGTAAATGTAATGTGTAAATTGTTGAAAAGTTAAAAAATGCAATTACCTAAAGCAGAGAACTATCTAGCCCTAAAAATTAATAGTTGGCGGTCAAACTTTGAATTGGGAAGCCATTAACTTTCTTCATCTTGGATATTACACAAAAGGGTACTCACTTAATCTTGTTTTACAAATGTCAAGATACAAACCTCGTATGGCACTCAATGTCAAGATGGTTTGTAGTAGTTTGCAGATAATGACATCTAGATACTCATGAAGCTATTAGAATCTTGAATTGAAAGTATGCACAAAACAAGATACATAAAATAGGATTGATGCTTTTAAGGCAGGGACATATGGCATTAGATAGTGCTTATTGCTAGGAGTACACGTGTTATTGTCAACACATATCCAACCACATATAGGGTATAACTTCAATGCCCTTCAACGACTCACAAACAATTCATATGCCATTAATGTCTGAAAAGTTAGAAATTAAAAAATGCTATCAAGGGCTTGAGCACTTTTGATCCTTTTTGCACACTATTGCTCACAATACCAAATGGTTCTCAAGGTAATAATGCCAAAGAAATTAAGGATTAGGTCTTAACTTGCGATAACTTGTGGTCTTCAGAGGATATTTATTTCTATTGAGTTCAAAGATAAAATGGTCACTCATATGCTTTGATCAAGGGCCAAGACATTAAATGCATGATGACCAATGTTCTGAAAATGGTCATCAACTACCTTTTGTACCACCCTATGACCAATGCTTAAGATTAGGATCATGCTTTACATGGAACGACATCCATAACCATTTTGAAACTTAAAATGATAAGCATCACATGTAACAAAGTGTGCAAACAACTATAGCCAACAAAGACATCTTTTGAAACTCCCCAAAGACTATTTATTCTAGCTTCAATGTACATTTCAATGGGTAAATGAGAAAGAATATATCTGAAAATGATCCCAAGCCAATATTAGAATACACAAAAGAAGGACAAATCATCACTAAGAAATGTTTCTGATCTTTGCTTAAATTTTCATCACCTTCTAAGTACCAATTCTAGCTCAATGAGTAAGACTTCCTCCCACCAGGGCAAAGTACAAGCTAAAATAAACTGAGGTTAAATTGATTTATTCTTAGATGGAGAGAATACATCCAGGGATAGACTAGGATCTTCATTTAATGAAGGGGATTGATACATTTTTTAATGTCCAACAGAGTACTACAACTGTAGGTGACTGAGATTTAGTAGCACAACCAGTGGAAGTACATAGTGGGAGTGTTAAAACAACTTTGATCACTAATCTATAGAAAAGAAAAATAGCTAAAGAGCTAACCAATAGTAACAAAAAATAACACATACAAAATCCATGTCAAACATAATGAATTGATGTTAAAACAAAACAAAAAATGGTTACTAGTAAAGAAACCCTAGCATGAAGGGTTCATGAGATTTTCTGCAAGATCACTGTCTTCGTCTTCTTTATTAGCTATCCCATTGACATTTAGGCTGATAATGACAACCTTCACTGCTACCTTTTGGCTTGTGCACCTTAGAAAGGTCATCATAAGGTCTAAGGGGGCTAGATGGCTGCCCCATCACTTAATTTTTCTTTTCTTGATCATTCTTTTAAAACCCACTACAATAATAGGCATGGTGCCATCGACGGTTCCAAGGAAGTTCTTCCTAAAGGTCTTCCACGTTGTAATGAAATCTCCTTTAGTGAGACTGTTATTTAAATTGTTGTTTTTGAATATGCAAATGTTTGTGATAATTTGAAGTGTTAGACATTGCTAGGGTATTTTGTTGGAACATTTCCCCTAGAAGCTGTGATTAGGGCTTAGGTTAGGGAAGCTTGGGAACCCTATGGGTGGCCCTGCACAACCACTAGAAACCTAACAGAAGGCTTCTTTTAGTTCACCTTTAAGGAAGACAAGTATGCCACTGAGATGTTTATGTGGGACCCTTGTACCCTGGTTGCATTGTTAGCATTCTATGAGGATTTTTCTGTCGATGAATATGCCCAGTAGCATTTTCCTATTTGGGTCGAGTTTCCGAGCCTTTTATCGTAGTTCTGGGATTCCTTGGGATGCATCTTAGTCCTTCTAGGCCAGTTTATTTGCCACTATTTTACTGCTTTTTAGCCCATGTCCTCGAAAGCTTATTTACCTTTGGGTCACCTATCCTAACCTTTGAAAGAATAGGTCTTCATCAAAGTTGGCAATAAGGTCATTAGGAAACCTTTTAGGCATATTAACCTCGAATGTCTGCATTTTGGTGCAAAAACCATAGAGTTAGGGATTGTCCACTTCTCTCAATATCCAATCCCTCAAATGCCCCTTAGGGAGTAGACTTGGCCTTGCAGACCCAAAATGTGTTGGCTTCTGCTAAGGGTGGTGAATGAATTCAAGTGACAAATAAGGTAACAAGGCGAGTGTGCAACTAATTCTGGGCTCATGCCGTCAAATCTACCCACTCTAGGGTCTATCTATTGGGAAGGACCTCACTGTTCCTCTCAACCCCTTCAGCTCCGTGGGGAGGTGGTGGTTGTAGGGGCTGTAGTGCTTCATTTCCAAAATGATTATTTTTCACTACCTGTGTAAGTTGGTCCTGTGGTAAGTGCACTTACAACTCCAACAGCTGTTCAAGATAGAGTTATGAGACTGTTTAATTCCCTCAAATAATATCAAATTCAAAATCATATTCTCAAAATATCCTCTGTTGTCTATAGATGAAGCCTAATAGTAATTATACATGTTGACATAAGCACCTTCCAACATTGGTAGGATAGGGTTACATACACATTGGTAAGCATCTTGGATAAACATTAATAGCACAACATACTCGTCTCTATAAACCAGGGTGAGCCATGCTACTTGAAACTAACTCTGGTTACCCATACAAATCAGAGCATTAACAAAAATTGACAATGGACTAAAACAATATAAAAGTGGTAACTTAAGAAGGTTAGTTTCATATGGGGTGGTTGTAGGGGCTGTAGTTCATGATTTAGAAAATGCTTATTTTTTTTTGTAAGTGAATTTACAACTCCAACATTTCACGATAGAGTTATGAGACTTTAATTCCCTCCATTAACATCAAATTCAAAATCATATTCTCAACATATCCTCTGTTGTCTATAGATGAAACCTAACTATACATGTTGACGTAAGCATCTTCCAACATTTGTAGGATAGGGTCACGTACACATTGGTAAGCATCTTGGATAATCATGAATAGCACAACATACTCATCTCTATAAACCAGGGTGAGTTATGCTACTGGAAACTAACTTTGGTTACCCATACAAGTGATTGCTAATCACTAACAAAAGCTGACAATGGACTAAAACAATATAAAAGTGGTAACTTAAGAAGGTTGGTTTTATAATTTCCTCCTGGTTTCTTTTGGCAAAAACCTGAGCCTTATACTACATAATTTATAAAATAATATTTTCCAATATATTTTTCAAGGGCAAAAGCTGTATTAGCTCCTGAATTGCAAGTTTGTCCATTAACCTATGAAACACTAAGTTACCATATATGCTCTTAGTATTTCTATCATTGCTTTCATATGTATATATATAATGATTAGTCCAAAGGGTGGAGAGAGTGGTCAGCCTGAATAGCAACTAGAAGTGCTGAAAAATATCTGCATGCAAAGTTGAATCCCCGAAGGTTTCCCTCCAGTGCATAGGGCAGGAAAACAAAGCTGTGAAATGTGATGAAATATTCTTTCAAAGAGATTTGGCAAAGCTACATTCCCAACAGATATGCTTCGATTCTTCCTTATCCCACATTGCACACAATATCATTGTTAAAATTGGCAACTAGGGCCAAACTCCATGTGGGTCATCTTATTTATGGCAGCTGATATTTTTCTTGGATTCCTCTTGTCGAGAGGTGTAGGAGTGATCTAAAGATCATCCGATTCCGACAAGTATTTATAAAGATATGAATTTATTTGTGTTATGGGACATATCGTCAAGGTCGGCCAGCAACCAAATTGCCCCCACTTGTGCTCAACGTTTTAGTATAAATAGAGGTGCTTTGAAGGTCATTTGCACACACACTTAGTGTAATCTCTTCCTCTCCACTTGTCTTGGGTTTTGGTGGGAGGAGAGATCCTAAGAAGACAATGTTGCCCTAATGGAGATGATGCCCTAAAACAGTCATGGAGATGATGCCCTAAAACTCCGTTCAAAATGAAGCTGCCCTAAACGCTGTCCACAATAAATCTGCCCTAAACGCTGTCCATAATCAAGCTGCCCCAAATGCTGTTCACATTGAAGGAGGGCCGAGTTCCCTTGCTGGAAGAGCCACAACCATAGGACAGTTTTGAGGACACTATGGACAGGTGCAGATCCATGGAAAGGCAGCTGTAACCCTACACAGTCTTGCTATAGGGTGAAATTACAGGCAGGCCGAAGGGTAGACAAGGGCTAGGGCAGCCCCGAATTGAAGCAGCCACCCTCGACCTCTCAAAGAAGGGCAGCTGCATCTCTTGGAAGTATTTTTGGGCACAAAAAGAAGGTTGGTTAAGGATTGTTGTGTGCCCTAACTTGGAACAATCATGGAAAAAGTGAGAACACAGTGGAAATGCTGTGTCTAGTGTCACAATACTTCCCAAGCATTAGTAGCACAACAAATGGTAGAGAAAATTTGAAATTCACCATTTTGTAGAGACCTGTGGAGAAAGAAAACAATTAGGTCTGCATTAAGGTTCAACGAACAGTCATAGGGGCGAACAGGAGCATTAGGGAAATGGAGTTATGACAAATAGCAAATCAATGGAGCGTTAGAATCCCTAGCAAGCGTACAAAAATGGAACCATTGAAATTCATCGCAGCAGCTTATGCGAGAATGCCATGAAAACTTCGTTTTGGAGCCAGGCTTGGGATCTATGAGGTCGTTGACTACACTTTGTGGAGAGATTATGAATATATTTCTCCAAGCTCTTTTAACTGCGCTGTGTCAGTAGATGTGAGAGGAAGGGAACAAGCTCAAATGAAATGGCTTGGAGGATAGTGCGTAGGGTGAGAGGAGAAACGTTATGCAACAAAAAACATTACTTTTGGAGGCTGACCAGAGAAAATGTAGACCAGAAGACAAACTTGTGGACTGACAGCCAAGGACTAGCTCGATTGAATTTACAGACCTTAGTATTAGGAGAACACACCTCTTTTTACTATTGGACAAAATCTAGACGGTACCAAATCTTGCCTACGAGCTCTGCCTACCTTCTTGTCAGATACTTGCTAAACACCCCGTTATTTCAAAGGACATGCAAAAAATAAAAGTTCGCATGGGTTAACCACCAGACGAGTATGCAAAAATGAGACGTCAGACCAATTGCTTTTCAAAGGAGAATAGGTAATGACTATCAAGTAGAAAAACGTCGCGTTAGGGATGACAAGACAGGTCGCTAGAGGAAGGCCACAAAACTAATGGCACAAATAAGACTGAGCAGGTTAGGAATGTGCCAACTCTGATACCATGTTAAACACACATGGAGAAGACGGAATATGAATGATAAAACATGAATGGCATTTACCATTCACATTGATGTACATTTATAATACATTGATATGAGTGTTGGATTCATATTGCAACGTCTCTTGTATTCCCTTTGACTGTTCAACTCCCACACCTTAACCCTTAGCGGATTATGTGTCCAACACAAACAAGCATAAGCACCTGATTGCAAAATGAATAAAGTACCTTTTGATCAAAATCCCACCTTCCAACATGTGCCCTTACTAGATGGGAGAGGAAACATATGATTGATGCAGGTGATGGAGATATAAGTGGCACATCGTCATTGCCTACTAGTGGCGGTGGAGGGCTGTTGGCTGCTAGCTGAAGAGTTGATAGAATACTTTTTTTCCTATGGGATCACCCACTTTGGGTGGGTAACAGGATCCAATTAGAAGCAGCCCCTAGCGTGACGTTCTTCAGCCTTCGGTTCAACTATGAAATACAAGCCCCTCAACTGGTTGAAACTCCGTGTTGATATAATCCAACTTTTGTTGGAGAGACCCACTTGCAACAAGAAAACAAAGTGGGCTTGCACCCTAGTTTGGCTCCTCCATGTGGCTCTATGGCCCCTCAATGGATCGAACCTCTAGCTTCTATGTGATCTATCTTAGTGAAAAAATTCTTCAGTTAACTTAACTAACACTATTAGATTTTAATACCCAGTTGATAATTTAATAAATTTTTTGGAATGAAAGGACTGAAAACTGAACTTCCAAATGCATTTACTAAATATGCTGAAAACTGAACTTCCAAAGGCATTTACTAAATATGCTGAGTAATCTAACTGAATAATAGCAGTGGAAATAAACTCTGAAGATGCAAGCACATCAAAAACAAAAACACCAGAAATTTACTCAGGAAACCCCAATTGGAGAAAACCTGCAAAGTTTGTGTGTTCTTATTCTTTCTTTAGCAAATGCTCTTTCCCCTACGCGTGGCTTGCCCAACCCTCTCTTCTTCCCCTATGCGCGGCTCACCCAACCCTCTCTTTGCCTGCGCGTTGTATGAAATCTGTATGGATTTGTATGGCCTCCTGTGTGGCCCTCTGCTCAGATAGAATCAGCCTGCTGCTGGGAAATAGCGGACTGGAAAAACTGAGGTCTGAATGGCCTCTTTTCCTCTGCTCCTCTTTGATGGAAGTAAAGTCCTAGCTCTGAACTCACTGGCTGCAATCTGCAGAAGAGAACAGACACTTTTCTGATGCTTTTCGAACTAACTCCATTAGCTGCCTTATCTCCTCTTTATAATTTGACTTGGGCCCCACAAAGCACTCACAAGGCTGTGAATATTTGAAAATATTAGACTAGCATCAAATTATAAATTAACTTTAAGAAAAATAATTTTATCCTAAGTCATTATATAGGAAATAATTAAAATCTGCTAAAATGAAATTTGTGGGTGTCTCTGCTAGTCTAGACATCATGGCTTAGGCAGAGTCCTTGCTCTCTACCTCCATTCTACAAACACAATAAACCAAGAAGAAAAATGATAACTCATACGATATAAAGAATACCCAAGTTTGCAAATGAAGTTCTTCTATTAATGGCACTTATTTCACACAGCAACAACAACCTTTTTCTAGAGGGAAAATTAGCTTTTTATAAAACTTTTTCAGTGGCTTGGACTCCTATAAATACTATTTACTAGTCATCCGCATGTTGGAGACTTAGTAACCTTTTAATAAAAATATTACATTACCTCAATGAGTTTTCCCTCCAAGGGGTTGAATTCGTTCACAAATCCCAAATAAGTCAAACCCTCCCTTTGCTTATGGCACAAAAGACTAAGCCATGAAGAATAGTACCCTTTAGAAGCTCAACGTTCCACTCCAACATCCCTCTTGAAGCTTGGCTTGGTCCACACGAATTCAAATTGCTTAGGAAATAGTTTGGTTTGATCCAAAGGATGACTTTTTGACTTTGTAATGGCTAGTCACTTGTCCCTTCTCTAACTTCTTGGTCCACTAGGTTCAACGTTTCACTTTGACCCTTAAAACAACTACCTTATCCATCATAATGGCTACTTGTCTTTACTTTTCTTGGATAGTAAACTCAACTTGACCACCCTTACTTGAGATCCCCAATGTGCTAATGGATTTGTTGATTCTGCCACTTGGATTTGCTGTAACCTGACCTGATTTCATATGGGTCTCTATCCATTTGTCCATATCTTGCTCTGTGTTGCCACTCCATCACTTCCCTGTCATGTCTCACGCTTTTGTACTAGTTCTCTAACGCCCTGAGGAATTTGGGAAAATTGAAACTTTAATTTTGTTCTTCTTCTTCCGTAGACCACTTTTGATGTAACGAATTCCCAAAACTGCCCAACACTGACCATGTTTTGCTTTTTGGGAAGCTACAATACCTGTTGTGTGATGTTCCCACTAAATAAATTCTGCTAAATATTTCCTTTTTTGCATTTTTGACATTTTGGTATGGAGGACATAGGAAAAAGTGGGTTAGGGAGGTCCCACTTTAATTTTTGGTAAGAAGAGGGATGCACACATTAGAGAAAAAGAAAAAATAAATTGATGGTGGGATGTGGGGGCCACCTAGAAGGGGAATTAACACTTGAGGAGAAGGAAGGAAAAGAGGGAGTTCGAACTAGTGGAGCCCACAAGGAGAGAAGGGAGCATCAACTATAAATGGAGGAGAGGGGCCTCATTTTGGGACTTTTGATAATTTGACATCTGAACTTGAGTTTTCTTGAGCTATTCAACCAAGTCAACCAGTGCTGTTAGCACAAGGGAGTGCTGCTTAGCACAAGGGATTTGCAGGCTGAATTCCGACTTTACCTTTGGTGAACTTAGAGTGTCACCCTAGGAGAGTAATAGGGAGATTGTTTCGGGCATTTTGGGAGCCATATTGCACGTTGTCTATCAGCATGGGCATGTTTCTCCAAGGGCACAAAAAACAATTCGTGGGGCTGAGTAGAGCCAGTAAGGAGGGGTTTCTTGGTTAGAGTTTTTGCGGGGAAATTATCCACAAAAGGAGTTGAATTCCTTTTGATGATTTGCAGGGTTGAAGGTGGAGTCTTTTGGAGAGCCGAGTTGCTCCATTTTGGGCCCGTGCAGGGGTTTATTGGGCAACTACTGCGTAGTTATTTGGCAAGGTGAGTTGGGGGTTGGACTGAGGAGAATTAAGGAGATTTTGGGGAGAGATTTGCAGGTGTTGGAGAAGAAATTTTCCAGTAGTTGATTGGGGTATTCTACAACACATTTCTTCCTACAGTACTCTTAGCCAGCCAATTAGAGCCGCACACATTTCTTGGGGTCACCGGGGTACGTTGGAACTAGCCCAAACCCCTTCTGGGTTTTTATGCGTTTTGTGTGGGGAGGCTCCAGTTAATTTGGCAGAATTTTCAGAGCAGATTTTGAGGGCTGAAGCTCAGGGTCATGTTCAGCAACATCAATAGTTCTTCTGGGGGAGTGCGCAGTTCTTTCTGGCGAATTATTCCTGCACTTGAGCATTGTCTTCTCACCTGGGTTTTTGCCTTAGCTTACAGTAGCAAGCCCAGGTTCCATTTCTACCACTGATGTACTCATATTTCCTAAATTAATATAATGGCTCAGATATTTGGTCCTAACTTTTGTTTTTATTGATTGTAGTTTGTGTGCTCATAATTTTATTTGTTGTAGCTTAGTGCATGCGTTTGATATTCACTAATATTTCCTAGTTAGGAATATTACATGTTGGCCAACTTTGATTAGTTGTAACTTGCCACTTACTTCACTGTCTGGAAAAATTCTATGGTATGTCCATGGTATGTCATCCCCTCATCACGTTGAACAATATGGGATTAAGTTGACTCTTTCACTTCTGTGCATTGGAAAATGTGAGCTGCCTTGGGAAGCATGAATAGTTGACTTTGTGAGATTATCATGTATAAGAACTGTTTGAGAGATGCTGCACCAAAGCCTAGGCCACATACAATCTCGATAGACACACAACGATGTGGTAAGACATAGGTGCACTTTGATGTGTACACTGGCGATCACCCCTACAAAAGCAAGCTCCCCTAGAATCATGAGTCCTCAAGTAAGTCCATCCAAGGCCCTCTAATCCTATCTAGGACAAAAGGAGCTAGAGATTAACCCAAAGGGACCGGCCATGGTCTAACTAGTCTCCAAACACAAATCCAACACAAGCAATACAAGGCTTTTGGTGGTGAAATATACTGCAAAAAATTGTATGTGCCCCTGCGAACATGAGGGGTAACAAGACCCAAGTCTATGGCTTGTCTAAGCCCTTGAAAGTTCCAAGAGAGTTTTTGAGAGACCCCTTGCCATGCTTTCCAGATACTCCTAGGCAAAGGAGAATCCTCAATAGTAATGTCCAAGGCATTGCTTAGAATGTTAGCCAATGTGAAGTTTCGTGGAAAACCAAAATTATGAGATGCTGTCATGATCTGGTGCCTTAAGAGAATTGACAAATAACCATTACCTTGCAATTATCTAACAATTCATTTGATGGCTTCTTAGATATTGCCTATTTTCAGGGTTTGCAGGGATGGGGATAAGCATGGGGACGTGGATGCCTTTTTTGAAAATTAGGTGGTAGGGGAGCTGCTTCACAAATTTTTATGTAAAAAAAAAGTTGAAATTTATGCGAAAAATTAAAACAAAAAAGCACGTAAAACCATGAGTCATAAACTATAAAGCTCAACAACATTCATTATTCGTGATAGCCACCTTTTCCTGCTCCTTTGAAAGCCTTTTGACTGTTGTATTATTCATTATTGCCTTTCCAAGTTGCAGGACCAAGCATAAATAGGTTTTTTGTTGTTCATTCTTACCCTTTCAAGATGTTTCCAGAAGGGATTGGGAGCATTGTTTGAACTTGACATGATGTGGAATGGAAAAGTGTAAAAACCCCCAAATATTTGAATGTAAAATTTCGTCTTTGACCCTTGCCCACTGAAGAAAAATGTTTTTCACTGCTTCTCATTGTTGTCACAGTTAAGATTCTGTGCCCAAACGAATAGAAAATACTTTGATAGAAGCCTTTTGTTTTTACCTTTGACACTTTTGGTGGCCACAGCAAATGGATTTCTGTTAAAAATTCAACTCAGAAAACTCTACAATGTCTCCTTGTTTGGTACTGTTGGAATAACAGACAAGTCGTGTCATAAAAAATGTTTAGGGTTTTTTGGCCCAATGGAGATTCCCTAGTGTTTGCTGTCAGGATCCACGATTTTTGCTCAAAAAACATTCCCTTTTTATATTTTTTTTTCCCTTTTTTATTTGGCTTTTTTAGTGGGGAATGTTCCCTCTTACAGGATACATCCCTTGATTTTGGGAAATTCCGCTTGGGGATGCCCTCAGAAGCTGAGGACATTTTTGCATGCATCTTGGGTACTGGAAATGCTCTTTGCCTCGGGGATGTGTCCCCTAGCAACACAGGACATTATTAATTAGAAGCCTGAGTGGAATTTTCCTTTTGGAGTTTGTATCGAGTATTTTATTTGATTTAATGCCAGCTTGCCTGTCTAAGAAGTGCCTTTGATGCTGACAGAAATAACAGCAAGTTTCACAACTAGTAAATATGGGTCTGAATGAGGAGCTCGTCAGTGGCATGCTCATAGGAGCAGTATTTAAGGATTATGTAAGTTTTTAAATTTTTTTTTTCCAAGTTTTGTGCAGTCTTTTATAGTTATGGTGTATGCCAGCTTCTTATAGTATGAAGTTTTTACCGATTTGGATTCACATTACATGGTTTCATATTAGTCAATGGGCATTTGAGAACTGCAGAGGCTAATGATAGACCTTGAAACTTTGAAAGCTGCTTTTTAATTGAAACTACAACTGGTTTTACTTTTTTAGTTTATGAACTGATTGTATCATTCTTTCAATAATGCCAGTGGCCATTGTCATCACATCCTTGCTGCCTTTATTCTATTTTTTGAGCTCTTCTAATTTGCTTTTTAATATATGTTCTCTGTGATTCTAATTGCAAATTTTGTTTCCTCTGCTAAGAGATTACAAATTAAATATTGCCATCATATATCCTTGAAATTTCTCCTGTATTTGGGATTCTAATGGTGCAATCTTGCTTATTTTGTTTCCAACCTCAGTTCTTGATTTTATTTGTTTTTTGAGTTTAGAAGATTGAGGTTTATTTCAAAGTCTATGATTGCTTTTACAAAGGTTTTGATATAGATGCATGCAATGAGATTTGAGTATCACAGTAGACATAAAGTTTATAACACTAACTAAATAGTAATAATAACAAGGTTTGATGATATAGTATCTGTCTTTTCTGCTTGCATGTGCTATCTCAATGTGTTAGGATCACGCGTGTTGTTTACATTATTTGCGAGCTATTAGAATTCAATTCATACTATTCTCTATATTCAAATTAACAAATTATATTCTGTTTCTATCCTTCGGTATTTTGAACTATCAAAGTTCATAATAGCTCAAATATAAGCACGGAAAGAAAGAGATAATTTTGAAGTCTTGCATAATCTGTTGTACAAAATTACATTGGACTGCTCAACATAGCATAAATCCTCTTCTATTGAAAATTAAATTTAAAATAAGCCTCAAGGTAAAAGTTGTCAAGTCTTAGTGCTGGTTTAGGAAATTTCAAGGAGTTTAAATGAAGAATTCTCCATTGATTTCTCAATTGTAGTGGAGAATGAGCTCCTCACGAGAGACCAAAAACACAGTTACAATCATAGAGAAACAACTACAGGAAAATAATTCATGTAGTGAGATTCTATTTGATTAGAGAGTAAAATTATTGTTTATACGTGCAGAGAACTTGGTTTAAATTTGTCTTTAACTTTATTCCTATTGGTGAAGGAAATCATAACCTAATAGAGTATGGCTACAAATATGAAGCACTAACTGTTGGAATTTCTCAAACATGGTAAGCAGAATCCGCGTTCAAAGAATAACCAAACCCTAGGTAACTTCAAAACTGAAACCCTATCAAAACAGCAACCTTCAAATGCACTAATTTACAACCACATGCTGCTGGAAACACTAACCCTCAAATCTGCATTACTGTTTTGATCAAATCTGTAAAACAGTAATTTCTAATGCTATAGCTCAAAACATAAACTTGCTAACCAGCAAAGTGGTGTGCCCTGTTAGAGCCTAGATTTACCTCAGGCTGAAAAGGTAGGGTCCAGGACCAACATCAAACCACGCTCAGCCTCGTAGCTAGCCCTACGAGGACAGGAGAGGGCTCTCTCTGGGTCAATCTCAGCGAAAGATAATTGATGGGGCTTGAGATGACTGAACTAAAAAAAACTAATTTTAGGCTAGGTATGAAGTGCAAGGATTTGATTTGATTTTGTTTTTGGGGGTTTTGTTGGAATCAAGGGAAAGGCAAATTAGGGTCCGGGGATGAAGGCCAGTTTTGCAGAGTTCTGATTGGGGCAAGAAAGGCAATCGTTTTGATGCTTTGATTTGTAAAGATGGAGGGTTCAGACTGGTGAGAAGCTGAAGAGGGCAAGAGGGTATCAAGAATCCTTTTCAAACCGAAGAAAACATTGAGAATTAAACAAAACTAAAAGGCAGAGCACAACAAGCTAATGAATTCTACCTTTGCCACTCATTTGTTTAATTTCAGAAGCAAAAGAGAAAGGAAATGGTACACATAAATATCAGTGAACTTACAAATTATATAGAGAAAAACACCATCAAAACACAGAGCCACAAGGATCCCAAAAAGTGCTGCAAACCCTGGTCTTTCCTTTGCCAAAAAATGCAGAAATCAAATGTAAAATGGAGTGCCAAGCAATCCCAAGTGTCCAACCCTGAAAATGATTGAGAAATTACATGATATAGACAAGCCTAACTCCTTCCCATGCCTCTAGGGGTCGAGCTCACCATTCTAGGAGCTGTTTCGACCATATCTAAACAAGGAACTGAAAAATAGGCAATGAAACAACTTGCTTCTATATGAAAGGAAACTGATTAATTCACTACCTTTTCACTCTTTAGTGAATGAATCTACATGGATGAGTAACAATGTGCCAAAATTACATCAAAGTCATGAATTTACATCAAGATAAATCAAGAGTTACATGAAAAAGTGAAACTAGTCAAAACTGGGCGAAATTCTGAGCTGCTGAGTGAAAAATTAGGCCAAATTTCCCTATGCGACGCGCCTGAAATTTGTATGCATAGCACAACTTTGAGGCTGATTTTGAGGGCCTTCCTGAAGTCCAAATTGAGCTCATGATAGCTAGTTGGAAAGCCCTGCCTGTCTATTTTCCAACCCAAGTGGAATTTCTGGATTTGGTGTCTGTTTGCCTCTCCAAAACTCCAATCTCCCAACACTGCTTCCTGTGGGTGCAAAAGGTGGCAGAAAGGTCATTTTTTGTGTGTTTTTGACCCTTTAGGCAACCCAGAACTTGATGAAATCCTTAGGTAATTCATGAGCATGCATAAATTTTCATAACAAATCCAGAAATGCAAAGTTTTCCTCCAGAGGATCTCCCAATTATAACCGCGCGCCAAGTGGCGCTACGCGTTGGGCAGGAAAATCTGTTTTGAAGCCAAAAAATTCAAAATTGACAAAATTTTCTCCAAATTTGCTGAAATTTGGACGGAAGGTCCATCATCAAGTATCATGCTCAGCCAAAGAAGCTTCGGCCAAGATTCGGAGCCTATCATGCCTTTTGCGTCGTTTTAGTGATCTCCTTAGTCTTGCCTTCAGGATTTTGATCCTCGCTTTGCAAACATGAGTTCGTGCCCAATAATGGTTTTTCATGTGCCTGAGCATGTCGTTGTCCTTGTTTGCCTTCGCCAACAATCTCTCTAAGTGGATATTGACTCTCTCAAGCCAAGACTCTCGATCGGCGTTGATCTCTTGCTCAAGTGAAGTGAGCTCCACCCTCCTCCTTTAGGGCAAATTTGGCGATTTTTCTTTATGTTTTTGCCACCTCTATGAGGCCTCCTGGGTGCATGTACTTCTGTTGGCGAATCACTGTGGGTCTCCTCCTCATGATCATATGACGGATCAGATGCCATCTCTACTAGTGGATGAACTGTCTTGGAGCTGCCTTGAACTGTCTTGATGCAAAATAGGGATTTTATGGTGTGCCTTGACCTTTGCCACCAAGGGGAACAATGATAGGTGGGATTATGGAGGGTGGAAACAATGAGGGATTTAGGGACTGTTGGGGTAGGGTTTAGTTAAGGGAACAGGGAATTAGAGAGTACTTTGGGAGCTTTGGTATAGGACTAGGGTTTGGGAATAATGGGATTAGGTATTAGGGTTTTTAGTTTTAGGGATAAGCGGATAGGTGAGTGTGAATGAAAGGGGAGAGGGAAAGTAATATGAGTGAAGTGTAGTGAGAGCAAAATGAAAATGGGGATACAATGGCAAAACTGTAATTTTGCAAACCCTAGGCAATTTTCTCAACACAACTTTGCAAGGAACTAAGGTTTTGTTTTTAACCTATTGAAACACCATAAACACTGATGGAAACTCATACATTGGCAATATGGAGGTGTTAACTTACTTGTGGAATGAAGAATTTGCAATTTGGAGGAAGATTTGAATGAATTTAAGGCTTTTTAGCCCAATGCGCTGCGCCAGTGTATTTTTTGCACTGTGGAGGGCAACCCAATGCGCCGTACCATCTCTATGCTAGCGCCTTTTTGCAGGAGCCTTTTGGAGGACTTCCTGATGTCCAAATTGGGTGCATGATAGCTCATTGGAAAGGTTTTTGACTCTACTTTCCAATCCAACTGGAAATTTTCAATTTTGGAGCTCATTTGACCTGTCAAAAATCAAATCTCTCAAGACTGGTCAAAATGTGCAAAATGAGGCTACCTAAAGGTAGAGTGCTGTTGTAATCAACTTTTGAAGGTCTTCCTCAACTCCAAATTGAGCTCATGATAGCTCATTGGAAAGCTCTTTGTGTCTAGTTATCATTTGACTCATCAAGCAAGTCATTTGGCCAACCAAGCTAGGAGAAAACTTGATTTTCCCAAGGTCATTTCAGAGGTGCATCAATTCTCCCGAGGCAACTGTATTTTGAATTTCTCTACAACATGACCCTGTGTTAAAAGTGAAGGAGCTTTCTTCCTTGGCCTATTGTGGACAAACCTTCTTAGTTTTCCAAATTCTTTTTATTGCTCAAAACACATTGGAGTAAACCCTATCCGATGGGGGCACAAGGAGTTGTGAATGAAGCGAAATGAAGGGTAGGGCTCTTAATTCTTGGAATTTTTTGAAGTGGGAGGATGTAGGAAGCAGTGGAAAGTGGGATTCCAAAGATTAGTGAGGGGAGGGGTCCAAAATGGCCAACACAGCCTAGCCTAGAAAATTGTCAAGTTGTAGCAAGAAACTGGGTTTGTGCGAAATGAGGAATTTGGGGGATATCGTGATGGGAGTTTTAATAATGATACATTAAGGATGGGGAAGGTGTTTGAACATCAGGATACAAGTTTTTGGCTGATGATTGACATCCAAGCGCAATTAGCTTCAAAACCCTAGGGAGGAATAACTTTACCTAGGCGCAACTGAAGCATACAAGGTGTAAAATGACCCAGTGGAACGACATGATGATGACAGCCTCTGATGATGGTACACTTCAGCGAACTGGGACATGACTGACATTTGGACAACTTGAAGGAGTAAAAGAAAACCTTGACTAATACCTAGTGACCAAATTTTGCTTAAAGACTCACTGAAATGACAAAATTTGACCTTGACACCTTAAAATCACTTTGTAAGAGCATGTTTGATCACTGGAGGAAGGCTGCAAAGACTGACACTAACATGCCCTTCATCGCTTTTATAGATAAGGGACAAGGGAAGATATAATATATCTGTACTCATGCATGAAATGCTCCAATTGATAGAGTCAAACCCTAACCCTAATCAAATTATCAATACAGCGAGTGCAACCTCATGCATGAATAGCAGTGTCAGAGATTTTGCAACCTAATTGGAGGATGCCTGTGGTATTTATGCTTGCACACTCCTTGGGATCTGTGTTCTCACATAGCTTCTCATGCAAATGTCCTATCTACCTAGGGATCTGTGCCCTTCTCTAAGAAGAAATCATGCATATGTTCTAAACTGATCTGATTTGAAAGCTGAACATAACTGATCGAGAAACTGGAACTTGCTAAATCTAGAACAATAGTGAACTGAGTTTAGTTGAATATAGCAAAACTGGAAGTCACTACAATTGGTGCATGCATGCACCCTTCCCTCATACATAACTGTTCCTTCCTTACACTCTGCTGCACACAAAGCCTAGGCAAAGTACTACCTCAACTGCTGCTGTATAGATCTACATTGAATGTACCTTTTTTTAACTTATATGTGAGCTAGCTGCTGTACTTGTTGACTATTTGCTCCTTGGTGCTGTGGAGAGGACCATATGAACTAAAAAGGTAAAAAAATTAACACTCCCTTTTAGTGAGGAAAGTGTTTTCCACCCAATCCTAGTCTTTCCTTGAACATTTTGAACTTCCCCTTTGCTAGGGAGTCAAGATATCTACAACCTGCTGTTTTGTATGAAAATACTCTAGAGCCATGACCTGCGTCCTGTTGAAAAACTAAGTGAAAGTAGAATTTCTGAACTATTGTTAATTATTTGTGAAAAAATTTCTTTGCAACTTATCTCACTTCATCAAATAATTACACTTCATAAATTAAACAAACAGTAAGGAGAAAGACGAGATCCCAATGCACAATAACAAGAGACACCAGAATTAGGTCAAAGACTAGGGCAAAACCCCACAAAGGGGAAAACCCAACCAAATCTTTCTTCGAGAGATCCTTCAACAATACATCAAGACAAAGACTATACTGACTCAAGAAGGCTTCCATAAGTGCTAAGTCTTCACAACTGTAGGTTCAACAAGATTACAAAGAAGAGGCGGATCCTCTCACCATACCACGAGAAACAAAACCAGAATATATCCTTCCTTGAGCTCGGACTTCAACGAATGAATAGATCTCAGACTGATAAGAGAGAAACAATTCAGATCAGTCAAGAGAAGGATTTAGACCTTCTTAAAGACTTAACATACCCTGGACTTATGCCACAGATCTTGGACCAATTGATACAACCTTGGATCGAGACCATAGACTTCAGATCATGCCACCACAGAACTCAGATCAAATACCATAGACTGGATTAGCGTCACAGACTTTGGATCATGCCACAGAGTTCAGATAGTGCCACAGAACTCAGATCAAGCCACCATGGAAACTCAGATCTATGCCACAGTCTTCGGATTAGTGCCACAGAGCTTTGATCAAGCCACCGCAGAAACTCAGATCTATGCCACAGTCTTCAGAATAGTGCCACAGAGCTCAGATCAGGCCACCACAAAACCTCGGATTTATGCCACAGTCTTCAGATTAGTGCCACAGAGCTCGGATCAAGCCACCACAGAACTTGGATCTATGCCACCATAGAACTCGGATCTATGCCACAAACCTCGGATTTGTGCCACAGGAATCACAAGATAATATAGACTTCAATGAGAGAGAGAGAAAGAGGGAGAGAGAGACTTCATGTTGCTCCTTAGAAGACCTTCGCTTGATAAAATTGAGTAGATATGCTTGAGAGAAGTGAATGCTTGGCAAGAAGAGCGAGTAGGGCTCTATATATAGCCATCAAAGTGATCCGAATGGCTGTCAATGAGGGCATGCCAACTTGACCATCTAGAAGAGCCGACATGCACTTGTGGAGCCTTCTTGAATTACAAATGATAATCATAATCTTTCTTCTATTCAAAAATATAATTTGACCAAATCAAAAGCATGTAGAACATGCTAGAAACAATAATGATTTTATTTTTATTTTTTATCTTTTATTTTTTATTTTTCAAGTACATTGATAATAAATGTCTTTTATGAAGACTGACCATAGCTACAATTTCAACACTTTGGAACCCTTCCTGAAGTAAGCGGTACCTGATTTCAATGTGCTTGTAGAGGTTATGGAACATTGGATTCTTAGAGTTTGATACTACACCGATTCATACGATAGACCATGTTAGGCTCCAACATCACACTGGTCAATACTGCTTTTCACTTGTGAAGCGTGGTGGCTTCACAATTAGCAGTGTTGGCTGCGATGTGCTCTACCTCTGCTGAACTCAATTATGTTGATGTTTGCTTCCTTCTAAACTAATATATCACTCTTGAATCCAAATTGAATGAACAACTTGAAGTACTATTCTTGTCAATAGCTTCCCCTACCCAAGGAGAATCAACAAATCCATACAACATCAACTCACCATCTCTTACATACGTCAGACCACAATGTACTGTGCCCTTCAAGTAATGGAGCACATGTTTTACAAGTGCTTAGTGACTCTATCTCAACTCAACCATGTATTGACTGAGACAATGGCCATAGTTAGATATTAGATGTATTAGGACTTAGACGTACAATAAAGTCTCACTAATAAAGTGGTCTAATAATGGGGCATTTAAAGTAGTAATGAATGTAGTGGCTAATAGTTATTATTTGTGACTTACCTATTGTGTAAATTTTTCAAGCCCTAGGTGACTACTGCCCTAATTTTCTCTCATTCGATAACTCAAAACAGAGTATATTTAAATGCAAGAAATTAAAATTTTGAACATTGCATCCATCATACAACAACTGAAGGAATAAAATACATACATTAGGACTTCTCCTTTTAATCAGTTTTTCATTTGTTTGATCAAAGCTTACAAAGTGACTTCTGTAGCCTGCGTTAAACAACACCTGACGGTCAATAAAATCATTGTTGAGCTTTGTAGCTCGGAAGGTACTTCTAGTCTTGTGCCTTGACTAGAAGAACCTTGATTCACCTCATTTGGAGCTTGCATTTGACATGCAAAGTGTGCAAGTGAGTTGCATGCATGTCGATGTGATGTGCATGTAAGGCAAGCTAAATTTATGACTTGTACTTGAGTTAAAGTAGAGAAAGCTAAAGATAGGATAGTTAACTAAAGTGATGCCACTTATTTTCAAATTACTTGATGAGCTAATTTTGGCTGTCAATCTTAGCTTAGTAAAGTTATAAATTGAGCCTAATGTGAGGCGCTAAGACATAACAACAACAAAGATTGAGAGAGACTTCTCAGTGAGCGTGTGCTGGGACCGAGAGAGTGTAGTGAGGCTGGTGATTAGTTTTGTATTTCCTTAGTTGGAACTTGGGCTATTATCCCGGGACAGGAGCCCAAGTAAGTTCTGTGATTAATTTATTAACGAAGAATTGTTGATAAGGCAAAAATTTGTTTATGTGTGTGTGATTCAGATCGAGTAATTTTGCTTCCGCTGTATTTTTATGAGTTAAGAATCTAGCTGTGTATTTGTTTTGCTTAGTAATTGCTAGGAACCAAATAGTGGGAGTTCCGTTCGTAAAAGTCTAACATGGTATCAGAGTAGAAACTCTGAATTGATCCCAGAATCCCAGGAAGTCAAGTTTTGTATCGAATCTCCGGAGCCAGGTTGGCTCAGATCATACGAATGATTTTTTTTTTGTTTGTTTGTTAATTCAGCAAGATTTAATTTTAAAAAAAGGGGCCGAGATTTTTTTTTTACAAAGCAATTTTTTAATTTATTTTTTCTTTTTTCGTGTTAAGAAAAAAATACTTAAAAAAGGCAAGGCGATTTTAAAGAAATAATAAAAAAAGAAATAAAAAAGGCTTGGTGGCCGACTAAGGTTGATGTGGAGAACCATGCGTGCAAAGAAGTAGCTTAACACAGGTTGATAAGGCGCAGGAACGACGGGAAGCAAGGCCTGCTAGGCCGACCACACTTAAGAGGTTTTGGTCGCAGTAGCATGAGGAACGATTGGCAAAGGAAATCGGGTCGAGGACAAACGATTAGTGCAAGATAGGGAGACCAGGTCAGGGTTTGCAGGCCGAGTGCCAAACCAATGATCGAAACAACATAGAGGCTAAATGGCCAACGGGCCAACCATAGAGCCAGGTCGAAGGGGCAACCATTGACACAACCAGAGCAAGAGTCACGAAGGATTGAGAAGAAGATAGATGACCGTGAGCAAAATTTTGCATCCAAGTGAGGCTACAATAGCGAAAAATTGGGACGACAACAGTAATCAATGTTATCAGAACTGAACCGGTCATCGAATCAAAAAGCCTTGTGGACTGGGAATTGGTTAGAACCGGACTGAAACTGAAAAAAATCGGAAAAAAACGGTTTACCAAAAACAAAATATTCACATTTTAAAGAAAAAACAAATATATTCATGTGCATCCATATAAATCCAAACCATTTATACACAAATATGCAAAAGTTCTCATTTATATAACAAGTACTAGTGCGTATAACCGAAATAGCACTTAGAGCAAAACGTCGCTAAACCAAAAATGTTACAAACATCAAGAAGCAGGTTCTAAAAGGCCTTTATAGTCCAAAATAACATGATAGATCACAGTATTATACTACAACTTGCAATACTACAAGCTCCAACTACAACAAATTAATGTTCAAATTATCAATCATCATCAAAATCATCATCTGATTCCTGATCATCCTCCTCATCCTCATTTGAAGAATGAGTAGCATCGAAGTCTGCAATGGGATTATGGCTTGATTTCCCTCGCCCTGAAGCTGCTACTGGTGCTTCTGATATATCTGCCTTTGCATCCTGTGGAGGTGGGTCCAAGTCCAACCAAGAAATGTCTTCATTGTCAAATGTTGGTGCTTGACTCTCCACAACCCCTTCTGATGTTGGATCAAATTCACCCAAGACAATGTTGCTTGATTCAGGGGTTTTATTCAACATTTGGTTGCGCCTCAACCTAAGGTGGTACTGAACAAAAACCATGTCATTTAATTGCTTTTGCTCCAAACGCTTCTTCTTCTTAGTGTGTATATGCTCAAACACACTCTCCAACATGTTTCGAAGACTCCAATCAACTCTTCAAATCTGCAAAAAATCTCCTTCAGAATAACCCTACAAAAATCTCTTTGAATTCCCCTCACCGAACTCAGCTCAAGAATTGCTAGAGATTCGAATGAATAGTGTGAGTGAAATAGAGGGGGTTGGGGTGTTTAAATATCTTTATGGTGGAGGGAGGGGGGGGGGGGGGGGGGGGGGGCTAGAGTAACGCTAGAAACTAGGAATTTTTTTTTTTTTTTTTTTTTTTTAAATGCCTATGCTGTGTGGTCGTGGGCCTTGTGAACCGGTCTCCAAACCAGTCCAGACCAGTACCGAGCTAGTCTTTTCCGGTTCGGACCGGTTTTGCCCCCAAACTGATTGGAGTGGCCAATTCTGCCGGAACTAGTTCGGTTCTGATAACACTGGCAATAATAGGCAGTCGCTAGGCGTGTAGGCTACATTTAGTGAGTGGGACGTCGACACAAGGTTGAAACCACACGCAGAGTAGATCAACACGAGGGCCAAGCCACAAGGCAAGGGTCGACAACGATCGGTAAAACTGACAAGTGGGCAGATCGACCCGCGGTGTAGAGACCAGTCAATTGGGGTTACAGTGATAGAGAATGCTAGGTAGTGGCCAAGTAAGAGCTCAAGCACGACTATGGGCACAAATGCAGTGGTTGGGCCATCAAGTAGACAAATCAACTAGTCAACTAGTTGGAGGTAGAGGCTAGTAGCCAGGCAAGTGAGTGTCGATGTTAGTGTTTAAAGCAGGTCAAGTCGACTAAGAGCTCAGATAAGTCGTCGGTAGTTGGGATAGGCTACAAGGTTGCAACTTGTGGTAGTGTGTAACCACAAGGAACCAAGGACAATAGAATGGCTGCAGAAAATGTGCCAGCAAATCGTAGGGAATTTTGAATCATGAGCAAACAGGCGCAGGGATTGAGGCACGAGAAGCACAACCACCATATTAATTTGTAGTGCAAAGGAGTGGTGTTAATTTTAGATAACAGTGGTATGTTCTATGCTTAGCACAATTTACTTCAATGTTCCTTTAGCAGCCCAATGACAATTTCCAGTAGCAATCACATTGACAGTAAATGTAGATAGAACATAAAAACATATATAGAAAAAAAGCCAAGACAATAGGACACAAGATTTGGCGGATGCCAGGGAAAAACCCCAATGTGGATCAAATCTTCTTATTATTATTCAATAGTTCAGCAGAGAGAGGGGGAGTACATAGATAAAATTCAATTGCCCAATACACAGTCAAAACAACCCTGTCAAAATCAGCAGTCATCTGCAGCCCTAACCAGAAAGTCAACACTGGTAAAATCAGCTACAAAAACTTCCTCCAAGCAGCTCGGTCCACAATAGTTCAATGCTTGCATACTGTGGGGAATTCCATGCTCCCATGCAATCTCAAGTTGATTTACTGCCTCCATTGGAAGGCATCCTTTGTTCAAAATTATACTCAATGTTTTGTATGTGATGTCATTAGGTGAAACCTTTGCTTTTAACATTTGCTGAAATAGCTTCCCTAAATCTTCCCTTTGCTGGTTACGCTCTAAGGACATTCCTGCATTCTGTGAGAAGCCTCAATTCCAGCATCTCTTTTGCCATTTCAATGGCTTGGTTAAATCTGCCAATTTTCTTGTATATACACACCATCATGGCATAAGAAAATTTGTTAACCTGACCTACTTGCTTTCAGTCATTAAAAAATGATTCTGCCTTACTGACCATACTAGCATCACTATAAAAATCAATCATACAATTTGTTGCAAAGACATCTAGACCATTTAAATTTTTCATATGTTTCCTGAGCCTTTCTTAAATGGACAAACTTTCAATATACCTTGATCAAAGAGCTGTATACTGTGCAGTTTGCTACAAAGCCACGGTATTTCATTATTTAACAATAATGAACAACTTCCTCCACATTTCCAATTTGTGCAGATGCATTTATCAGTGCACCATAAACAACTTCAACGCCCATCTTCAGCATCTCCTTATAAATGTCTTCTGCCTCCATGGCTCTACCTAGGCAGTGATTCACGTGCACAAAATGTCACACAACTCAGTGCAAGCCCTGCCTCATGCATTATATAGCATTTTGCATTATCTGGTAATTTTACAGCAACAAACATCTGAATGAGAGAATTATAAGTGCATTTATCGGGTGAGACTTCTTTAGGCTACCGTTAGTCCTCAAACATTAGTCATTCATATTCCATTCTTGCAAAGCAACTTTCATTGTATTCACAAGCATTTAATCTTATCGCAACACGTTATTCTACTAGGGCTTGATCTCTCATGGCTGGCTTCAACCTTTCTCAGACTTGACTTCTTCAAGACACTTCAGTGGCTGCTCTTTCACCTAGGCTTTGTTACCATGTTGATTTTTTCTTATAATAGAAACTGATTTTTTAATCTGATAATTACATCCAATGGTTTGTATTCTCAAGTTGTCTTTTATCACTTATATCATTAAGTAATTATACATAGAAAAATCTCAACTATAATGCAATAATAACCATAGGATCATAAAGAGACTGCCAAAACACAATAAGGCACAAGATTACCCTGGGAAAACCCAACCTTGGGAAAAACCCAGCCAACTTTTCTGCAAAGGAGAATTCAATTCTTCAAGAAAGTTTACAATATAAATTGTCTAGAAATCTGTGCCAATTCCCAAGCACAAATACCAGTCAAACCTGGTCAAAGGAGAGAGAATATCGATCTTCTGTTTAGCTTAATCAAAACTGGGCAACAAACTGAATTTTGGCCCTGTTCAGCTTCTGGTCAACTGTGGTCAAGGAGGCCAATTTTCGGCCCTGCAACTTCCTCAGAAAAAAACTCAGTCAAATTGCTACAGTTGACCTGTGGTCAACTCTTGTCAAATAGATTTGGTCAATGTCCAGTTTTCAGCCCAGAAATTTGCTCAATGTTCAGTCAAAGATGCCCAAAATATTTGCTCCAATAATCAGTAAAAGATGTAGTCAAAGCAATCCAGAAAATGTTAAAGTCAACGCTGGTCAGCAAGTCAATCTTCTCTTCATATTTTGGTGGTCAACTTCAGTCTTTTTCTTCTCCTTTGCACGTGTGAACAGATGATTAGTTGTTTTTTGTGTATGATCTGAATTATGCCAATGAAGAGGTCGAATTGTTTTATTTATAGTGGTCAAATGAATGGGTTTGAACTTTGACCAAGGGTCACACCCATTCACAAGGTGGGGCCAACTTGATTTTTTGGGGCCTACATGAAGGCTAGAATTAATAATAATTATTTTTCATATTTAATATTTTATTTTTGCTGATTTAGAAGGCTTCTTGGCATGCGGGAATACCTCTCGATGCTACAAAAATCATCACCTCTGCATTTTTCTGGTATTGGACATACAACCCTTGGTGTTATTGTTCGGAGAAACACTTAGACTCAAACCTCACATCCCTCTGGCCCGTTGCTGGACCAAAAACAACTCAGACGATTACATCTTTTTGCCTGGTGTTCTCAGTAAATAAGGGGAGCAAGGGACGAGGATAGTGCAACACCCATTCTAGCCTCTAGTTTTGTTAGAGCCTTGTAGGCAGCCCATCCCTTGGCAGTGAAACCCATGCAGATTTGTTGTAAGAGATTTTGAGATAGTTCACACTAGATCCGTCGATAGCCTCTCTGCACTAGTGCTTGACAATAGGTAACCTCTTCTAGTTAGAGAGACTTCTTGTAGGCAAAACACATATTCCAGCTAGTTTTGTATACATAGATTCTTTCCTTTGCTCTCAGATGGTAGGAGAGCTTCTCTTTTGACATGAGAGGACCCCCTCTCTTCTTTGTTCGAAGGTAGGCACTTGGAGCATTGAGACTCTATTCCTTGTACATGGCTCTAAGAACATTGTATTTCTTTTTGGCATTATGATAGTCGCCATTGGCTCAAATAGATGAACTATGTTCTTGTGCTTTTCTCCCACCATGTATTGCCACTTGTGTACTCAGCAGTCCTGTTGACCTACTTTTGGTTATTTGTTAGACATTAGTAAAATTGTCTTATATATCTTATTTACTAGATTTTGCCAACAGTGTCTGAGAAATGCAGTGTTGAAAGAAGTTGTCATTGATGTCAAAGGTTGTCAAAGAAAAAGAGAATTGGATACCTTACCTTTGAATGCATTTTTACTCCATTTACCTAGTTCAAATGGAGTATAACATGTATGGTTGGAAAGCTTATTCCGGGACCTTTCCAACGGTATATGGCACTCCCTCTAACTCCTCACAGTTGAGGAGAAATGAATTTTTGAATATTCACTATACATTTTTCCAGTTGCACATGCCAGTCCAGCCAGTGCAAAAGTCGGCCCAGCCAGTGGACAAGTTGACCTAGTCTATGTTGAGAAATTAAGGGGGCAATTTATTAATTCAATTTTTCTTAACTATGATAACTGCTTGTGATATTTCTTCTTATATTATGCTTCTTATTATTAACATGTGTTATTATCATCAACTAGCTATCAAAACAAGAAGATCAACAATGCATAAGTACACAAGATATTGGCACAAAGCCAGGGCAAAATCCTTTCCAAATCGTGAGAGGAAAAACCCTTTGAACTCTTTCTTATAGAAACTTTATTGACGAATTCCAAGACCCAAATTTTGACTCAAGACTGCCTTCAACATCAAAATGACAATACCTCCAAAATGTACCCAAACAAGTTGTTTCCTTCTGCAATTTCGGACAGCACAGTAGGTCTGCAACGTCACTATGACAGTCAACAAATATAATCAAGGACAGGCTCACCTAGCCTTCCTATGCTTTCGCTTTCCTTGTAGACTGATCTCATACCATGATCCTTTGTCTAGAGCTTGGAATAAACTTCTTTGATGCCGAGAGAGTGACTGTCCTAACACAGCGTGGACAGATCTGCAAGTTTCAGTATTCAATCAATACATGCGAGGAGGGTTAGAGCTATTCTAGCATTCCTATAACCTTGTTCTCCTTGACTGCTTATTCTAGATAGTTTTCTCCTTCAGAATGCTTCAAGAATGAATCATTAACTCAGCAAGACAACCATACAAAGTGATGCCCTAGTCCAGATCTGAATGCCGCATGTGTGACAGACTTCTTGATGAATTCAGATGAGGGAACAAACTTCCTCTTTGACTGCGGCTACTTCGTCTTCAACCCTTGCTCTTCGCTTATTCTTGCTTGTGTCAATGAGATGAATGTATGTTGAGGAGGTATCAATGCTGCCTTTATATAGGCTTGTCTCCTCTTCTCTAGGCTGACGTGATCCCTTGATTAGGCCGACATAATAGGAGGCTTCTAGAATTGTCCAAGTAAATTATTTCAAGCGGCTTCTTTGCATCAATTAGGTGCGTACATTTTGGAGTATTTTGTTGATGATCTAGAAGGACTTTTTGAATTACAATAATTATATTTACAAGTGTAACAATACATGATTGTCTTCATTTTACATAACTCAACCTAAGGCTCTCAATGAGAGCCACAACTAGACCAATAAACTTCTTGAGCATGAAACCCATGGCTCAAAAAATATTTTGGATACAAAATTACATCATTGACATTATAAAGACCGAACCTAGTTACACTATTTTCAACACTCCTTAACTAGGGAGGTATTCATACATACATGGTACATGGACATTCTCAATACAAGAGTTCTCATAAGCAAAGAGTTGGATTAGTTATCCATCTGTTATTGCATCATTTCAACCAACATTGTTTCCATATAGCAAGGCCTTGACTAACAACTCTATCTCTCAAATAGATCAGAGCACACAATGTTGGCGAGACCAATGACTGATAGACACGCATCATCAGTTTCTCTCTTAGGGTCATACCCATCCGGTTGTTATCCGAGTATGCCCTACTAGGACTATTCTTATCTTGGGTTCCGAACCCTCATGAATATTGGTCCTCTTGCCCACTCTTGTCTTGGATGCCCTACCACATCCTCAAAGAGTGTCGGATGCCAGAGGATTACACAATCCTCCATTATTTCTTCCAAACTGAAGACAAGAATGTTGTGTCTAATTCTCCCTTTTAACCAGGGATGAGTTCCAAGTTTCTATTCACTCAGAAACTTACTCCGAGTTCCTTTACTCATAGGAACCTCCCAGAGCTCCCTCTTATCCGGGGACTCAATCATCAGTACTTTATAGAGTATTCTAGTTGACTGATGATCCAAGACTTTGATGTCATCAATTTCTTAACCTGTAGGGTTCAACCATCCATTACTTTCCTTCATTATATCATTCCTTCTTTCTCGAAAAGTATCCTTCCTGGCTTTACATTTGGGACTTCCTTCATAGAGCCATCTATCTTTACTTTCTTCTAACAATGATTGCTCTGGATCACAAGGTATATAGTTGTGACATTCTTCACAACTCTCCTAACCTTGGCCCTGCACACATACCCAAACTTTCTCCAAGAGGTCAGAAACCAAAAACAAATCACATATTACCTTTTTGGTGATGGCCTTTTCCAGTGACATCTTCTTGTAGGTATCAACATCTTGCATACATGTTGACACATCTCCCAATGATATCTGTTGTCAAGGGTCTTCATCCTTTCAGACTTCCATCAGAGTCTTCACATATTTTTAGGAGATTTCTTGGTCAAAGCTTCCTGATCCTTTGGATGTTGATTGCCTTCATCATGGTTGCATTTTTTACGATCTCTTCCATTCTCACACCTTTAGGAGCTTTTAATCAGAGTTTCTTCAATTGTGGTCAACCACCTCATACCTCATATGAGGACATATTATGTTGATTTTATCTAGTGTGCCTTATGCCTTTCTGCATCCTTTCAGAGAAGGAGATCCTTTTCCTTTTGATCATGCTTGATCCATGTTACCTACAACCATACATCACAATATTAAATACAAATACAAGCATACATACCTTTAGGTTATCTAGGCTTCTTCCAACAACTTTCTTGATTTAAAAAGATCTTCAATCCCTAGATCTGGTTCATTTCTCAAGTTATCAGACCATCATCTCATGAATTCCAAAAGTTGGATTTCCTGATAAAACACTTGTTGCCTTCCCAGATTAGAGGATCCTCCGCTGAGGTTTCTATCAGAGAGTCTTAAGGATCTTGCATGTCTCCATCTGGCAAATGTTTTCCCTTTTGAATTTTTTTCCTTTCCTTTAACGTCCAATGAGATTCCCAAGAGCTATGTCCTTCATGCTCGACTACTATGGATTTTTTCCTTCATGATTACGAGCTCTTGTTTCCATGATGCCACGATGCGTCTTATCATCATGATCATATTTGCAGGAGATTTGGAGCTTGTGATAAGACCCTTTTGTGAGGGACACCATCTCACTCATAGTAGAGGTCTGTTAATTCCTTTTTCCTTGGCCCTTTTCTTTAGCTTCCTCCATCCTTCTAGCGATATGAGCTTCTTTCCATAATCTTCCCATAGCACTGAATCTTAGCTATACTAAACTGTCTTGTTTGAGGACCAAACTTCCCTTCTCATGCTTTAGTCTTCTAACCTTTAGCACTTTTGTCCACAACTTATCCTTTTTCCATTTTGCACAGGTACGATAAGTTGTTAGATGAGGAAGCTTCCTTGTCCCAAGGACACTTGACATCTTTCTTATTAAGAAAATCGATGATTGTCTTCTTACCATCTTTCTTAGATCTCCCAATTGAGATCTCATGAAGATGAGCTTCTTTCATTTCAGAGAGTACATCTTCTAGCATTTCAATTAGATCATTGTTGCACCATGACTGCAATCATCCTTGTCGCTCCTTCACCGAGATCATCATTGTTGTACCTTTATTGAGATCATAACAACGAGGTCTTTATGATAGCTACACCGAGATAGGGATTAGGAGCTTGCCTTCATCATAGTCGAGATCATGCCCATGACCTTGTGTACATAAAAGAACAAGATCATGACTACTATTTTATTGTCACATCTTCACTGAGAACTTTACTGTTCTTTTACTAAGATCATCTCTGCGCTTTTACCGAAACCATAACTATAGCACTGAGATCTCGATATATATATATATATATATATATATATATATGACAACGGTACCAATATATTCTCATAATCAATGCTGAGACCGAGATCATAATTTTGTTCAGGTAGTATGACTTGTTCATTACCAGTATGTCGAGACAGAGTATGATGTGAATGCATTACTATGGGATCACAGTTTTTCCGAGACATAAATCACAAATATATCGAGGCAAAGAGTGTGTACCTTCCTTGCACCGAGATCTTTATTGTTTCTTCTTCATTATGTCAACGAGGTCTGTTGAGATCTTCACTGTAATAATCACCATGATGACTGATTCATCATCACTGTACTCTAGCAGAGCTTATCATCACATTAACTGTGAGCATGCCGAGAGTATGTTTCTAGACTGTGATTACAACAGTGGGATCTTATTCCGAGATAGTGAGACTATATAAATACAATGAGGGTTCCGAGCCCTTCTTCATCATATGTATACATTGATTTTTATGGAACAGGGCCACCAAGATTGTGATACTGAGATCCTTAACTTCCAGTTAGGCCGAGACTATAGTAGTTACTGTTGCTTCTAATTGTGTCGAGACTGTGATCTTAATTCACTGTCATAATTCTGAGACTGATCATCTTTGTTAATGTTGTTTCTGCATCTCTTCGACAAGATTGTGATTCTCTTCTTGCATTGATGTCATCATGATACCTTCGAGTATGTTGGGATATTCCGAGATCCTTATCATTTTATTTGTGCCGAGATTGCAACCTTCAAGGTATATCGAGAATGTAACTAAAACAGAACTTCTTGCGTCCTCTTGTCACGTGTTCCTTAGGTCATTGTGATCATGCGTGTTGTCATGTGATAGAGTGAGACTAGCCCGGGTTTCTCTTCTACTCCTTATACCCATCCGAGGTAGCAGTCAAACCCGAGTTCTGTCCCTCCCTTGATGCAGATCTCTGCTCCCATATTCACCCGAAATTTCAGAGAGAAATGCGATTTCTTCTTCTGCCTTTTTGCGCGGACCCATACTTGCTTGATATTTTGGGTGATGAAGCTTGTCATAAATGATCCAATGCTTGCCAACTTCTTCGTGAGGGAGGTGATCTTCTTCATGCCCTTAGTAGAACCTCCCTTTGATACCATGTTGAGAAATTAAGGGGGCAATTTAATAATTCAATTTCTCTTATCTATGATAATTGTTTGTGATATTTCTTCTTATATTTTGCTTCTTATTATTAACATGTGTTATTATCATCAACCAGCTATCAAAACAAGAAGATCAACAATGCATAAGTACACAAGATATTGGCACCAAGCCGGGGCAAAAACCTCTCCAAATCGTGAGAGGAAAGACCCTTTGAACTCTTTCTTATAGAATCTTTATTGAAGAATTCCAAGACCCAAACTTTGACTCAAGACTGCCTTCAACATCAAAATGACAATACCTCCAAAATGTACCCAAACAAGTTGTTTCCTTATGCAATTCCGGACACCACAGTAGGTCTGCAACGTCATTATGACAGTCAACAAATATAATCAAGGACAGGCTCACCTAGCCTTCCTATGCTTTCGCTTTCCTTGCAGACTGATCTCATACCATGATCCTTTGTCTAGAGCTTAGAATGAACTTCTTTGATACCGAGAGAGGGATTGTCCTAAGACAACGTGGACAGATTTGCAAGTTTCAGTATTCAGTCAATACATGCGAGGAGGGTTAGGGCTATTCTAGTTTTCCTATAACCTCGTTTTCCTTGACTGCTTATTCTAGATAGTTTTCTCCTTCAGAACGCTTTAAGAATGAACCATTAACTCAACAAGACAACCATACAAAGTGATGCCCTAGTCCAGATCTGAATGCTGCGCGTGTGGACAGACTTCTTCATGAATTCGGATTAGGGAACAAACTTCCTCTTGGACTGCGGCTACTTCGTCTTCAACCCTTGCTCTTCGCTTACTCTTCTTTGTGTTAGTGAGATGAATGTATGTTGAGGAGGTATCAATGTTGCCTTTATATAGGTTTGTCTCCTCTTTTCTAGGCTGACATGATCCCTTGATTAGGCCGACATAATAGGAGGCTTCTAGAATTGTCTAAATAAATTATTTCAAGCAACTTCTTTGCATCAATTCGGTGGGTACATTTTTGAGTATTTCATTGATGATCTAGAAGGATTTTTTGACTTACAATAATTATATTTACAAGTGTAACAATACATGATTGTCTTCATTTTACATAACTCAACCTAAGGCTCTCAATGAGAGCCACAACTAGACCAAGAAACTTCTTGAGCATGAAACCCATGGCTCAAAAAATATTCTTGATACAAAATTACATCATTGACATTATAAAGACCGAACCTAGTTACACTATTTTTAACAGTCTAGACCTTGAATGCACTATAAATAGGTGCGAGGAGGAAGATTTGGATTTGTTCAAGGAAGCACATAAAAGAAGGGTTTCTAAGGTTCATAGCTCATGAACTAGAAGTCAAGAGAAGTTGAATTGAAGTGATTTTGTTGCGGAACATTTTTGGCACATGTTTAAGGGCTTTTAGGTTTGTTTTAGACTGCTTTGAGGATTGCCTTGTGGAGCTGATTTCTTAGGAGGAGAATAGCCTCCTTAGAGCAACTTGGTGTCTTTTGGAGTATGTTTTGTTTGATTATTAATGTCTGATCTGTAATAGTAGTGGACAACAGGTACTGTTGTAGATTTTTCTCTTGTGCAATGTATGTGAGAGGGCCAATATCCCTGGTACGAGAGTCCTTATTTTCTCTTTATTAAAGCAAGGGTGGAAGGGTGGAGCAAGGCAAGGGAGTTGTAGCTTGCTTTAGGTTGAAGCTTGTAAATTAGGGGGTTGGTGTCTCCTTCCAGTAGTTGTCGGGAAACTTGGGGGTCATAGCCTCCTTCAAGTTGGTACTTGTAAACATTGAACTATTTAAGATAAATTAATGTGTTCTTGATAAGTATTATTTGCATGTTGTCTTTGAAGTTTTAAACAATTGTTAAAAGTGCCCAACACTAATTCACCCCCCCCTCGGTATTAGTTATATTTTCAACAATAAGTATCAAAGTATGTTACCTTCAGAACAATTTAATCGCTAGAAGGAAGATCATGAACAAATATAGATAAAATGGAAGGTCTCTCTCCAAATAGAATTCAAGTGTTTGATGGAAATGATTATGCATTATGGAGCAATAACTTGAAAACTTAGGTGAAGGCTTTAGAAGTCGATGTCTGGATCTCTATTTTTAATGGCTAAAAAGTTCCAACAATTCCACCAATTGATCCTGATGTGAAGAAATTATTTCGCTGTAATTCAAAGGCTCATCATGGTATTGATATCACCCAAACTGTATAGGTAAGACGTGACAACGCTCAGGGCGGGGGCTGTCACTTTGATGCCCGCCCTCTTTGTTCCAACTGTCTCCCTACAATAAGCTATGGGGGTAGTCCCTATGAAATGTGAAGATGAGAGACTTGTTGGGAACCAACAAGTCTGGGAGATGCAACTAAATGTCCTAGCCACTTGGTTGAATTAGCAAGTTAAGGATTAGATTAAATTATCGCAAAATAACAGTGCCTTAAATGGAGTCAATTACTTGCTTGGATTGTTTACCAAGTTACCAAATGAACAATGTGTCTTTTCCGTTAACTGTTTTGAAGTTAGTCTCTAGAGTAGGTTGTGAGAGAGAAACCAGGGGAAGCAAGTTGAGGCTTGGTTAACGATACCTCCCCTGGGGTTCTAACAACCCGATGCCTCCATCGCTACAAAGACTGTGGCTCTGATGACTGCAAGGTCACCGTGTTAACCACTAAAGAGTTTCTAGACTCTTCAAGCTAGATGAGAAAGATGGGCCTATCTCTCTATCGACCAAGCTTATGCTTGGAAGTAATCACTTAATGCAAGATACTAAGCCTAGTATGCAAGTGTAAGAGATGGATGAGTGCTCTTAAGGTGATATCACTTAATCACTTAAGTATTTAATTACAACGATTTTCAATTATGAGCAATGAAATACTTGAAAAATAGATAATCTCAACCACATGAGAAAGTGCTTAAGCTTAATGGTGTTAGAAAATGTGACGATAATACCAATAGGCGATTGCTCAAAAGACAAGATACTTGATACAATCAACAACTTCAAGATTAAAATCAATGAATGCCAAGATACACAAGTAGATTCTCTTATCACACTTATGATTAAACTTGGCTATGAGATCCACAAGAGATATCCAATTCACCAATGAGCAATGTATCTACTTATCCAACATTGATAATAGCAATGAAATCACAGTGTCGCATAGAGAAATTAGCCAAAATTATTGAACACTTAATCAACTTGATTAGAGCATTTATGTGTTAAAATGCAAGGGTGAAAGTAGATGCCAATGGCCAAATTTCAAGTCCAAATCACTTCAACCATCAGTGACTATGAATTATGAAAGCTTATTAGCCAATTTTAGAGACTTATGTATGATTTATCAATGCTGCAATCTTGTTTTCAGAGGTCTGCTATTTTATATCAACAATCAAGAAGTGATGCTATATACCCAAAATAAGCTAGAAAATTTATGCATTCAACTTTCCAATGATTACCAATGATTATAAGATTGCTTAGAAGCTATAGATCAGACCTCAAAATGATGTATATCAAACTTAGAAAAACTCAGAAAATCAATGATTCAGTCTGGTTGACCACTACGTGTCAACGATCCATAGCAGTACACCCCCTTTTTTCGCAGATCTATATGTCTGTGTCGTTCAACTATCATCATCAACTTGATTTACAAGATGTTATAATGTAAACCATTCTGTATATATATGAGGTAAATAATCTCAACAGATATGTGTCATGACTCATGTATGTAACGACCTAGATAAACCTACCTTTCTGGTGACGATTTACATTCTGGTAGGTTTTTTGTCTCACCGATTCATTCTTGGATGATCGATAGAATTTTCCCTCAATCTTACGCCAAAGCCAGGTCGCTGGGATCTTAGGCGAGTCCTAGTGTTCTAGATCGAGTCTATGTAAAAGTGATTTGAGAATAATCCTAACTATTTGGTTAGATTATTTTATTAAAAATTGCTTGGTCTACTGGATTATATGTGTCGCAGAAATGTGTAGTCTGTGAGGGTCTATTACAAATGGGTTTTCCTTCTTACAATGTAAAAATATGAAAATCATGATATAAGGTGTCTTGACGGTTGGAAAAATAATTTATCCCCTCGTAGATTAATTAATTAAATTTTCTGGCCAAAAATTTAATTAATTCTAGGTCTTAGGTAAATTTAAATTCTCCAAAGGCAAAATTTGTTGGTCTTTAAAAATTAAATTTTAAGAGGGCCAGGGACTAAAGTAGATTAATTATTTTGCTAAATTTTAAGCCTATGGTGCTTGGGGGTTAAGTCAAAGTCAAATGTTTGGGGAAATTAACTCAAATTTTTTATATTTGAGTTAATTAAAATACATTTAATTGAAAAATTCGAATTTCTTTAAGAATTTAATATTTTGACGGATGAGATTAAAATAAATTTTAATCCTCATCAATGGTCGAAATTGCTTTGACGAGGATCACTTGAACTAGCCATTGGAGGATTTATCTTTAAATAGGAAGTCATTTCTTAGTTGATCCATCCGATTTCTGAGTCGTGTGCTAAGCAAAAAGTTAGTGTAATTTTTTTCTGGACAATAAAGAAAGACTTTGGAGTTAAATTTCGTTGGTGTTACTCTTCATGGGAATACTATAAGATGTCTTATTTTTATGCATAAATTTTCTTAAGCCGTTGATGATAGCCCCTGAAGAGTGATTTGAGTACAGGTATCTTGCTCAGTTGCTGGGGTTTAAATGATAATTTAAATTTTGAATATAATAGTAGGTATCTCTATCTGTTTGAATCTTATTATCATTTTCTCGCTCCATTTTAATGGCTGGATTGAATTTTGCAGGAAAATCTTGACTTTTAGATCCTCATGCATTGGGGGAAGTTTTCAGTTGGATCAACCAACTCTCGATCTGTGTTTCTGAAGATCCCAGCAAAAATAGCTCTGGGCTTATCATAAGATTTTTAGCTGTGATATACGAAGGGTTTTGAACTAAGCACCTCTTTATTTATTTATTTTTTTAATTTTTGTGTGGGAAATTGATAGATCAGGCTGTTGAGAGCCTTATATTATCAGATCTGGGAGTGGAGTTGGACTCATACTCCTCAGATCTGATAGATCTACTCTTTTTGTGCATAGATCTGTAATTTTTTTTTTTGGTTTTCTGACTTGGGTGTTTGGGGTTTTTTTTATTTTTGTATATCCGAGTTCTGGGTTGTTTTTTTTTTGGTTTTCTTTTTTGTAGGTAAAGGGTGTAGATCTGAAGGAAAGTTTTTTATTTGAAGCCAGATCTAGGCTCTGGAAGGTAGGATCTGACTTCAATACCATTTTGCAGGGGCATTATTCTAAATTATTTTCAGTTTGAGGATCTCAGAGTTTAGATCTGGGGTTTTTCTACAAGAGTTTCGACGACAAATTTTAAGCAGAAGAATATATCATTTTAATAAAAAATTCCTGGGAAATTTTCGTAGGTTTTTGGCTACCATTTGTTTCTTGTTTGCTTCCGTATTGAGCCTCTTTCTTCTGTTGCTGTGTTTTCTCCTTTCTGGAAATTTTTTGATTATCTCTGCCTGTGTTTTTTGGGTTTATTCCTTTCTCTTGTTGCGGTTTTTTTAAACCTGCGCCCTATCCATTTGGTTTTTGTCCGCAGCCTTCTCTCCTCGCAAACCTGCATTTTCCTCCCTCAAACCACCACTACTATACCTGCGTCTTAACTCCAAATGCGTCCCTTTTTTGCTTGTAGGTCTAGACCCTTCCATCGCTGCCAGTTTCCTAATCCGCTGCTCTCCCTCTCCTCTCTCCCGCAAATCTCCCTTTCCTCTGCGCTGTCATTCTTCCATGCATTCCTTGAGGTCTTCTCCCTTATGCTGTCTCTACATCCTGCATTCTCGAAACCCTTGCGCGCTGCTCGTTCCTTCTCCTCTCGCGGATTTCCTTTTCCACTGCGTGATCCCTTGCTGCTCGAATCCCCTCATCTCCATACACCGTCAACCTGAGACCATCTCGACTTTCCCTTTGACTTGCGTTGAGAGCTCCAACTCCATCCCCTCGCAGCCTCTCTTTTGTCGGCTCCCTTACCGTCTCTTTTTTTTACTCCTCCACCGCCATACCTGCTCACTCAAAAGAAAATCGATTTGCTTTGTTTTGTTTTGTCTTCTCTTCATTTAGGTTAGGTTTCATTTTAGTTCAATTTCTCTTTTTTTATGAGTTTCCCTTTTTTTAAAATTTCTTTTGATTTAAAAGTCTAAAACATAAAAATAAAAAAAAATAAAAAATCAATTTTTGACTTTGATTGATTCAAATTTCATTTTAATTGGTTTTTTTTTTTTTTTAATTTTGTTTTTGCTTGAACATAAAAAATAAAACCAAAACCCTAAAAGAATAATAAGAAATTTCATTTTATGTGACCATGAATTAAATCAAAAGACAAATTTTCACATTTAAAGATTTTAAATTTTTTTTATGTGGTCTTTGGCCTATTAAAAATTAAAAAAGTATTAAATCTTTTTGATTTGTTTTACTTTGGTCACATTAAAAAAAATCTTAATTGATCATTTACCGCATTAGTCTTGCTTCATAAAACTTAACACATCGAAGATTTTTTCCTAAGGAATAATTAAATTGTTAATCTATAGTTCCATCTTGGTGTCTTTTTTGTGTTAAGGGTAAAATTTAAAAGAAAACCTTTGTGGTATTAAACATTTTAACTTCTCCATAGTCAAACACACTTAAAATTTTTGTATCTAAAGATTGACTATAAGAAAGTGGCAAATTTTCCCAGATTTGGGCCTCTAAGCACAAATCGTTTTAATTCTAGGATTGTGAATTGTTTATCATTTAAATTTCATGGTTTTTCAAAGTATTTAGATCCCTAGAAATTTAATTGCTAGAGTATTTTGCATGTTATTGAAATTGATCTTCATTGCTTGAATTATTTGATGTTCATTGCATGTTAGATATTTTGCTAATATTTCGAATAATTATCAATGTACTCTATCATGGAATAATGGAATTGTAATAAATTGCATATCTTTGTTTCCTAAGTTGAGTATTTTTTGAGCATCTATTGACATTGATATTAAATTGCAAAGAAGTTTTTGTTCTCTTTGAGCTATAATTGTATAAAAAAGATTTGAAATAAGCTTATGGTTTAATTGTAATACTTTCAGGAGTTTATTTTTAAGTCTTCATCCAGTAAAGCGAACATTTCATTTTGTTGATTGAGAGCTTTTGCGACACAAGTGTTTCTAATCCTTGAGTCTAACTTCATCTTATCATATAGTGCATTTGCATATAAGTTAGCGTTGCATAAATAAAATTTGCTTCCATGCATAAGCTTGGTTGATAGAGAGATATGTATCCATCCATCTTTGCTTGAGAAGCCTGCTTTTAATAGTACTTAAAATGGTGACCTTGCTGTAGTCATAGCCAACTCTCTGCAGTGCCGGAGGCATCGGGTATGTTAGATTTTTAGGAGAGGTATCGTTAATCACACCTTAGTGTGCTTCACCTTACCTTCTCTCTGCCAATTACTACGAAATCAAGCTCAACACAGCAAGGATCGAATGATTAAAATTCAAATGGGCAACTAAAATTAACCAAGATTCTTGCATCTCACATTAGTTTTAGGATCTGCATTTCATATAAGATAGTCATTCATCTAAGCAGCAATTGCTAATCGATTACTTGGTCTTAATTTCCCTAGCAAGATCTTTGACTCCATAAGGCACTGGTATCAATCTTTTAAATCTAATCAAATCCTATAAGTCTTGCTAAATCTTAATCAAGTACTTGGTCGCTTCACTGTGTCTCCCGAACTGGTTGGTTCCCAACTTGTTCTTCTTCATTCCATTTTTCCATAGGGCCTACCCCCCTTAGCTTGCTGTAGGGAGACAACTTACACAGAGAGATTGGGGATTAGGGTGATAGCACCCGTTCTGAGCCATTTTCGTGGTGCTTAGACATTCTGTGCGACAACATTTTTTGGCACCATTGCCGGGGAACAATTTATTGGACTTTGGCTTTACGACATTCGACATTCATCTCATTTCATTCTTCTCATCCTTTCGTCTCTTGCCAAGATAAGTTCCTTGTCCTTGGTTACTTGCTTTCGTGTTATTTCGAGTTAGATTTTTGTTTGAGTGGCGACTCCACTTCCTTTATCTTCTACAAGAGTGTGTACTAGAAGACATCCAAGCAGTTTGGTTAATCCTGCTCCTGATCCTGAAATGGCTCTCAAAGTACGATTACACAAACTCCCTTCTTGTTAATCTCAGACAAGAATCTCTCTCTAATATCCATTTGCTTTTTCCTAACCCAGTTGAGCACGAAATCATGGACGTGTTCGCCCCTTGTAACTTTGCTAACATTCAAGGTTATCCTAATGATCTTCCAGATAATGGGATGGATAAATTGCCTTCCTTTCAGGGCAATAATGCAATTAGTGTTAACGCTCATTTGAAAGCTTTTGGTTCTTGGTTGGGTAAGTATGCGAGGGCTGCTGATTATAATCATGAAGATGTAAAAATGAGCCTTTTTGTTCTTACCTTGGAGGGGGATGCTTTGGATTGGTTTACGAAAAATACTGGTAATTCATTTGATTCTTTGTAATCGATTATTAATGCCTTTAAGGAAAAGTATGGAGATAAGAGAAGAAAGGCATCTTGTAAAAGCTATAAGTGTCATTAAAAAGAAAGAAAATGATACCGTAGAAGAATTTAACAAGAGGTTCAATGATATTATTAAGGAATTACCTCAAGATTATAAACCTCCTGATAAATCTCTTCGACTTCTATATTGATGCTTTTAACGCTGATACCTCTTATGAATTAAGACGTGCTAAACTTCCTAATTATAGGTATTGTCAAGTTTTAGCGATAGAGCTTGAAAAATATAAGAAGGAATCTAGGAAGTCCGAGCTTGAAAATGCCTAATAGGGCTAGCGGCTAGGGCTAAATTCCCTCCTAGGCCTGCGACCTAAGGCTGCAAGGTCTACTACAAGCCCTCCAAGGGCTACGATCCAAGGGAAAAGGCCCTTAGGGCTTGCGGCTTAGTCCTAAAGGGTTGTCGCTAGAAGGGAGGGCCGTTAAATCTCTACAACAGGGGTGAAGGAGGGGGGCGAGGCCTCTAAGAGGTTGGACAACTCCCTTAGAGGGAGGCTAAGGGCTTAGGAAGCCCTTAGAGGCTCACGACTAGGGATGGAGAGGCTGGATGACCAGGCCCTATGGCCTAAAAAAAATTCAAACCTCGCAAACAAAAAATTCTCCACAAATCTGCCGCAAAGTTGCTGGACGCTGGGCCTAGACGATAAATGGAGGCTAGATCTTGCCTTCCTAGGCCTAGATTTGCCTCAAAACCCCAACAAAATCTCTTGATTAGCTTGAAGCTCACCTGTGCAAATAAATCAAAATGCCAAAAAGCCCAAATTTATACACAAAATATAAAATCCCAATTGCTACAAAATTATTTTACAAATTTACAAATTATATTACAAAATATTTGCAAATGTATAATGTTTACAAATTACAAATTTTGGAGAAATTTTTTTTGAGTAATAGCAATGGATGAATATTTTTTCGAAAGATTTGAATATTGCCCAAAACCCTCCTGCAAAATCAAAATACCATATAGAAATCTTAGAGCCCAAACATAGTTGACTCTTCCCCATAGTCTGTGAACTTGGAGCCCAAGGGCTAGTGTACCTACAAATCTCTGTAATTTTTCTCGAGTAGAACTATTAGATCATATGGTGAATTAGATCACCTAAGATAAAAAAAATCACCAAAAGAAAGACAAATGAAATAATAAGCTCATAAATTTTTTAGCACGATATAGGAAAGCACATAACTAGCATGTACCACAGATCAATGGAAGAAAAACATCCGGAACTGAATCCCAAAGTCTTTCTATTATGATATAGAAATGTTCCTAGGAGAGCAATGGCTCATTACCAGCTTTACAAATTTTTTATATCATCCAAAAGATAGAAAATAGAAGCTAAATGACTTTTATTTATAGAGAAATCCATCCAAGTGGAAAATAACGGCTAGTTGGCTTGATCCCTGTCAAAATAATCTCGACCGTTGAAAATAACTTGATGATCTTTTAATTTCCATTGTCGAATTTTTAATTGAGGAAAAAATCAATTTTTTTTAAAAACCCACTTATAATTAATCCAAAAATTAATATTTTGGATTAATTTCCTCAAAAATTTGACTTTGACTTAATCACCAAGGTCCAAGGGTGTAAAGACTATAAAACTGAAAATTACAAGAACCGAAAACTGAAATACAGAACCGTAAAGATAATGAATACCTACCTGAACTGCGGTCGACTGATTTTGCTGTCTGCTCCTGTTCTCCTGTTCTCCTGTTGAAGCTGATTTGATTACTAGGAAACCAATTCCTCCCAGCCAATCCAGCAAGCTTCTGTGAAGCTTATTGCCCCCGTGCCCAGAACCTCAGGTCAATCAAAGCTCTCGTTGTCGTTCTCGATCTTCCTCTGCCCTCTGTCCTCCTCTGTGTTTTTCTCCCCCTCTGAATAGTCCAGTGGTTTTTTTTATATATCAAGCTTGGCGGTGGTCGCCTTCCAGCCTACGGCCACCGCTCTTCCTCCTCCTGACACCTCCCTGCATGCATATCTCCTTAGATATTTTCCTTTTGGTTGATGCGCTCCGTACATGGGGTTCAATGTTTTACCATTTAATTCCCTTTATGAAATTTTATGTCCCATTTTATATAACTCAATTCTGTCATGTTTATTTATAAATTTTATTTTTATGTTTATTTATTTATATGCTTTAATTTTTTTATGAATTTTAAACTTTATATATTATAAAGTTTCAACTTTATATTAATTATAAAAAACTTTTATCTTTATTTAACTTATATTAATATAAATTTAACTTATATCCATTTTTAAAGTTTTGACTGATATTAAATGGGTCGTTACATACACTCCCCCTTCGGAAAACTTCGTCCCGAAGTTAGAGTTTAGGTTTAGGGTTTTAATGGACATATCCTGCTCCATCCAAGTTCCAAGCTATTCTAAAATCAACCTATCCTTCCTAATCTCTTCCGCTCCCATCCTATCCGTCCTCTACTGGAGTATGCCATGACGTCAGTTTTACTGACCCAACCATGCTTAAACTCTAAGGTGACAGTGTCGGTTATATTGACCTGATTCCCAGTAGGCATCCGACAGTCATTATCACACGTCTAGGGGAGCGTGACTCGCATAGTCTTCCCATGACTCCAGGGTTCGGAGGATAAACGGTGGGCAACACCTCCACCCCTCCTAGTAGAACTTAGGGTGAACACCCTATCATAGAATCACTTGGAGCTTTAATTGTTCTGAGGTTCTGTCATCACGTGGTCATCCCAGTAATCGAATCATTTACTTTACCTGCAATTATATACTCACTCATGCATTCGGAAAATGTGCATCAACATATTCAAAACAACTCATGTATTATTCAGTATAACATATTTTACCATTTTCTATGCATGTCTTTTGAATTCCATCTAAAATGTAGTTATTTCCTGAGTTCTATTGATCATATTTGACATGTAAAAATGAAACAATTTACAATATCTAAATTTCCATTAGAAGTAAAACCCTTTAACTGGCTTAACTTTCCTTTGGCAACTATAATTTAATAAAATGAACCACATATATCGTTTTGGTATCCATGTACCAACAGAAGTTAAACATAAATTATGTCATACAATCCTATGTTTAATTATAATCGTTCAAAAATGGTCCTGGTTCTCTGATTGCAATGAAGTAAAAATATACACAAAACATAGTTTAAAATCCTTCAAAATTGACATAGCCTAGGGTATTTTTGACATATGTCCTCTTTATTTTCCCAAGTTGCGGACCCAGGACTATACTTGTCCCATTGGACCTTAACTTGGTCCACCAGGCGGTTCCTGAGCTGTCGAACCCTACGTTCCAGAATACGTAAAGGTTCGACCGATATGACTTCCTCGTCCGATACCTGCAATTCCTTCCATTGAAGGTTACGAGATAGATCAGCTATATAATGTCTTAATACAGAAACATGAAATACATTATGAATTTTATGCAGGTGAGGTGGCAGGGCAAGACGACAGGCAACAGGTCCCACTCTTTCCACGACTTTAAATGGCCCAATAAATCTGGGCGATAACTTTGTCCCTTTCCCGAATCGAATAGTACTTTTATTTGGCTTGATGCGGATGAAAACTTGATCCCCTACCTCATACCTCCTATCAGTTCTGTGAGCATCAACATAACTCTTCTGTCTATCTTGAGCTTCCTTTAATCGTTGCCTAATTTGCCTTACCTGCGCTTCCATTTCATGGATTAATTCAGGTCCTATTATCACTCGATCTTCTAACCTGTCCCAACTTAACGGTGTTCTGCAAGGTCGGCCATATAAAGCTTCAAATGGAGGCATCCCAATCGAGCTGTGATAACTGTTGTTGTATGCGAATTCCACTAAGGGTAAATACTTTTCCCAGAGTGATTGCTGATCCATTACATACATTCGCAACATGTCCTCAAGTACTTGATTTACTCTTTCAGTTTGCCCATCAGTCTCAGGATGGTAAGCAGTGCTTAAATTTAGCTGAGTACCTAAGGCTGTTTACATGCTAGTCTAGAATCTGGAAGTAAATCGTGAATCTCTATCGGATATAATCTTTTTAGGTACTCCATGAAATCTGATAATTTCATTTACGAATACTCGAGCTACGTCAGCAACGTCGTAAGTGTCTCTCACGGGAATAAAATGGGCGCTTTTTGTTAATTTATCCACCACTACCAAAATGGCATTGTGTCTTTGAGAAGTAAGAGGTAGTCCAGTGATAAAGTCCATAGAAATGGTCTCCCATTTAGACACAAGAATGTCGTGGGGTTGTAAGAGGCCCGCTGGGTGACAATGATTGGCCTTTACTTGCTGACATTCCAGACATTTTGCAACAAATTGAGTGATATCGCGCTTCATACCTGACCAAAAGAAGAGCTTCTTGGTGTCCGCATACATTTTCCCTACTCTAGGATGAACACAATAAACTGCTCGGTGGGCTTCCCCAAGAATGGTATCCCGAAGATCTTTATCATCAGGAATATACATCCTCCCGTGGAATCGTAAGATCCCATCGTTTTCTAGTTCATATCCCTCAAATTTAGATTCTTTTACCCGGTTACCTTCAAGACTTGCTCTTACTTTTAAATACCAGCTGTCTTTTATGAGTTGATCCAGTACTCGTTGTCTTAAGTCTACTTTGATGGGTATGAGAGAAAATATCCGAGGTCTTCTGCTTAAAGCATCTGCCGCCACATTTTCTTTTCCTTTAATGTATGATATCCCGAAGTCATATTCACTTAAAAATTCACTCCATCGCCGTTGCCTTGCATTTAAGTCTCTTTGGGTGAACAAATATTGTAGACTTTGATGGTCGCTTTTAAGTGTAAAACTTCGTCCCACTAGATAGTGTCTCCAAAGCTTTAAGGCTAGAACTACAACAGCTAATTCTAAGTCGTGCGTCGCATAGAGCTCTTCATGAGGTTTTAACTTCCTGGAAGCATATGCTATTATTCCTCTATCCTGCATCAACACTGCACCCTGCCCCTGTTTGGATGCATCGGTACATACTGTAAAATCTTTGTCCATGTCAGGGACTCTTAGAATTGGTGCACTGGTGAGTAGTCTTTTGAGTTCAGAGAATGCTTTGCTACATTCCTCGGTCCATTCATACCTAACACCTTTCCGCTGAAGGGTTGTAATTGGCTTTGCGATTTTGGAGAACCCTTCTACAAATCTTCGATAATACCCGGCTAAACCCATAAAGCTTCGTATCTCATGAGCATTTCTCAGTATTGGCCAATCCATGATCGCCTTTACTTTCTCAGGATCTACCGAAATCCCTTCACCTGAAATGATGTGCCCCAAATAACGAATCCTTTCCTGAAAGAATGAACACTTCGATAGTTTTCCGTACAACTGGCGTTCTCTAAGACAGGATAATACTATCCGCAAATGATCTTCATGCTCTTTCCTATTCTTGGAATAGATGAGTATATCATCTAAAAAGACTTGCACAAATTGATCTAGGTAATTACGGAAGATGCTATTCATAAGATTCATGAATACTGCTGGTGCATTGGTTAACCCAAATGGTACCACGGTGAATTCATAATGTCCAAAACACGTTCGGAATGCAGTTTTGGATATATCATTTTCAGAAATCCTTAACTGATGATAGCCTGATCGGAGGTCAATTTTTGAAAAGACAGCAACTCTTTTCATTTGATTGAAAAGATCGTCAATTCGAGGCATAGGGTATTGATTCTTTACTGTAGCCCGATTCAAGTCTCAATAATCCACGCATAATCTTAAAGATCCATCCTTCTTCTTCACAAAAATTACCGGAGCGCCCCAAGGTGATGTGCTAGGCCGAATATGCCCTATATCCAGTAGTTCCTTCAATTGGATCTGCAGTTCCTGAAGTTCTGGAGCCGTCATTCTATAAGGTGCTTTGGAGATCGGATGGGTACCTAGTTTTAGTTCAATAGTGAGATCCAGTTCTCTTACCGGGGGTAATCCAGGTAGTTCTTTTGGAAATACATCTGGAAATTCGGCCAACACCGGATATTGTTCTAGGGCTGGCCCTTTTTCTTGGCTTACTTCTTGAATTACATAAGCCTGGCAACCCTTCCTTAAACAACGCTTCATCTGCATTGCTGAAATGTAGCGTAAAGAGACTTCCCTCTTGATTCCCTGAATTTGGATGGCTTCTCCTTCATCATTTATGCCTAGAATCCTTTTCCCATAACAGTCTACCCAAGCTCGGTGAGCTTCTAGCCAATCCATACCTATGATAAGATCATATGTTCCTAATGTTGTGACATAAACTTTCAGTTTAGTCAAATAGACCCCTAGGTCAATTTTGCATTGATCCACACTCAAGCCTACGGTTTGGAGTTCTCCTGAGGCCATTTCCACTTGATGGAAATCATTTTGTCTACGAGCTACCAGCCCACATTTGTTTAATGCATATGATGAAATGAAACTATCTGTGGTACCAGTATCAAATAAATTTTTTTGTTTTATACCATTGATAGTACCTGAAGATTCCACTACAGTGGATTGATGTGCTGCTTGGTCGCGGTCGACCACTGCATGAATTCTATGATTACCCCGGTTGTCTGAATTTGGTTCCTTCCTAGTCCTATGCAATATATTCAATGAAGCTCCGGGGCAGTCCCGTTGAAAGTGTGGTCCCCCACATCCCCAACAATTAAGTGGTGCTGATCCTCTTGAGTCAGGGCGTGAATTTCTAGAGAACGAGTTTCGTCCTCTCGTGTTGATTCCTCTCGAATTTCTCCCTCCACTAGCGGTCCTTTGAGATGCCCAAGGACTGGTGTTTGATGATCCCGCGGCTATAGTGTTTACTGCCATGGGAGCTCCCGTTCCTATATTTCTTGGGGTAAACCTGTTACCGTAAGGTGGCCTCGAGCTACCCCCTCTGAAGAAGTTCCGGGGAGTCTTTCCTGGAAATCCTGATTGGATAGGCCCTGTTGGCCCCGTATCCCTTTTGATCCCTAGGTGCTCTTCTGCATAACGACCACATTTGACTGCCTCGGCTACTGATGATGGCTTCCACATGCTTACCAAGGCTCTGATGCGAGGATTTAACCCAAAAATGAATCGTTCAGCCTGGCGTTCATCCGAGTCTAAGTAGTGAATGTACTTTACCAGTTCCATAAACCTTATCTCGTACTCTTCCACCGTTTTACTTCCCTGAATTAACGTATGAAAGGCTCTTGCTTGCTGTTGCTGAAAGTACGGAGGTAAATACTTTGCGCGAAACTTCCTCAAATAGTTCCCAGGGGGCATTATTGATGTAGGGTACTGCTTTCAGATTCCCCACCAATCAGGCACTTTCCTTTAGTTTGAAACACAACAATTTTTGTCTTTTCCGAAGACGAATATTCTCTTAACCCTAAAACATCTGTTCATTCCCTCCAACCACGCTTCAGCGCGTTCACCTGTCCCGGCCTCTTGAGAATTCTGGGAGTCCGATTTTCTGAAGCTCCCTAGAGATGTCCTCTTTCGATCTTCTGGGCTCGAAATTCTTTGGTTCCGCTGAACTGGTAGCCAAATGATGAGATTCCTCTTTGGTTTTAGCCTTAGTGGATTCTTTTAATGTTTTTAATAAGGCTTCCAAGGAGTTCATTATCACAGTTAACTCTGGCGCTGGGGCGATTGATGTCGATAATGGTCTAGGTGGTGACGATGGGGATGATGATGACGACGGCGGCAGCGTTAAAGGTGGTGATGCTGCCCGATCACGTCGTCGTCGCTCATACGTCTTTACCATTGTAATGGTTCCTGAACACAAAATAAAATTTTATCAAAGTTATGAGGTAGACAACTGAATTTTAACACGTAAATTTCTTTTGCGACTTTACATTCAGAAACGGGTATAGTTTTGCTATTTTTACCCGCTAGGCGGATCTTACTGGTACCGAGGTCAAGGAGGGTGGTCTCGCGACCTCCTTGTCCTAATGCAGGGTATTCTATCCTAACATGAAAATGCAGAAGTGAATGGCTATTAGCTCCTAAGGTAAGACATCTAAAGTTTACTACTAAATAACATTGTCAAAATGCCGATGTTAGAACACCTCGATATGGGAATTATCGGCAACATACCTGCCACACCTCAAGAAGGGCATACATGATTATATTTGGAGTTTTTTTTTACTTAAATATGGGGTAACCTATAATATACGTATATAAATGAAGGGTTGTTTTGGTTTCATATTAGCATGAACTTTAGCCGAAACTCTATATATATATATATATTCATAGGAAGTACAACATAATGACTTGTGAGGTTAATAATATCTTTTCAAATTTCCAGGAGGATCATTTATTCTTAAGATCTTTACCTGCTGACATGACTTCAGCAGAATCTCAGCTCTGCTACACAAAGCTTCCTATTCTAGCATAGAAGATTCTCAAAGTTTACAAGAATCAAATGCTTCCTTTACTTGATGACTGTTGCTACCCTTCTTTCCAAAAAAAGTTTACTGGAGACTGTAATGGGATTTCTGTAATTTAAAATCTTCACAGCTTGGCTCAACTGATATAAGAAATTCACGTTGGGTATGTTACTGCAGAATGTGCAAGCCTTGTATACTATCAACATCCTCTTTTCTCCAGTCACCAGTGCCATATCCATATGCACATTCCAACATTGTTCTACCATACCACTGTTATTCATAGATGAACTGTTTGCCAATGCCAAATGCCTAGAACTGTATGAATGAGTATCAATGCCATATATATCTGAGACATTGCCGTACGTACAATTGCAGAGAACTATGTGAATGAATTCCTTATATAGCTGTGTCTAGATGACAATCATAGAGAACCATACTTACTTTAAACTTGCTCTATGCCAACCATATCATAGGAATATTTTACGTAATGTGATGTGGAGGAACTGTAGAAATTACACAGGGCCGAAGTCTTTAGGATTTCAGAAGTATGGGCTTCTTCCAGCCTTTTCCCAGTGGATTTGACTAGGGAAGTGCCTTTCTGTAAAAACTGTCATTTTATCTTTCATAAATTTGGTTCGGGTGGACTACATGGTTTAGAAACAAGGAAAAAAAAAGAATTGATTTAAGAAAACAACAAAAGAGCAGTTGAAAAAAAATGAAAAGTGACAGTTTTGCCTCTACACCTTTATGGATGCTGTATACATAGTCTCTTCCCTACTCAATCTATATATAGATAAGATTTATCTCATTTCAAAACATTTTAAAGTATCACTTTTAAAGAATATGCCTCTATCATGTCAAGGGGGAGTAGCGGAACACTGTGATGATGTTCATACCGTGAACTGCTTAACACTGCTGTGGCCATGTTAAGGCCTTTCAGCTCTTATCGTCATCTACTTTATGAACTCGGATAAGTTTGTTGGCGTATAGTATATCTGGAAGGCTTGTGCAACCTTCTGACTCATGTATTCTGGTCACAAGATCACTGTACCAAAAAGGCAATTTTGCAGTCTCTGCGCTTCAATATTAACTGACATTGATCGTAAGGTTATGGCTAGATCCAAGCCAACCATGAAAATTCTTCTACATAAATGAATTTCATTTTATTAATGAATATATCTCCAATGCCTTGCAATTATAAAAGGCGTATTGTTAGTGGTGAAGGGCTCAAGAGTTCCCCGAGGGATGGGTGAAGGACTGCAAGGCGACACAAGAATATAATGGAAATTTGGTCCGAAGAGAAGAGTCGTGTGTTCGATTCGCATTTCCTTTCCGTGTAACTCATGGTCCGCGGATGCTCTCACGCGGAAACTTCATAACTTCATATCTAAAATCCAACGAATGACATATAATATCCCGCCCATTAATAAATAAATAACCCCCAGATATATTGATTAGGGATTGTGATTCCCAGTCGACGAAAAATTCGTCTGCTTGCTTTAAACAAACGCGTAGTAAACAAAATGTAATAGCGACATTGGCTTGACTTAAAGTCAATCGTCACCTCTGAACAATGGTGGAAAGACACGGCCCAGCGGATTCATAACGACTACCCATCCGTCAGCGTCGCACAGCTCAAGGCTTGTCTCTGCCACCTTTGCCTGTATGCATCTCGCGGTCGTAGCAGAGGAAGAAGAGTCGCTAGCGGATAACGAGAACAACCAATCGATACTAAGCTCTTCCTTTTCCTTTTTGAGTGAGATTAGGACCTTCTTGTAGCGGCGCTTACGAAGTTTTATGCTCTGGTCACCACACCGTCACCGCCAATGCCACTTAGCGAGACCATACAAGGAGCCATTAATGGAGCCAACGACATAACTGTTATTTGCTGATACATTGGTTATGAGTTGCGTGGCCAACAGGTGGGCTCTTTCAGAGAACATCTACCAGAATTTTCATAGCGGGGACATCGTGCGGCACAGTGAGGGAGATGGGTGAAACCGTGCATTGACGGCCTAGAAACCAAGTTCTGACCGCCAAACCCCCGAACAGGGCGACCACACATAGACACAGACATCACACCACTAAACTTCAAAATCATCCATTAATCACGTGGTGATGCCTGCGCCTCCGGACCTAACCACCGCAATAGAAAAACGACACAACGGACTGGTAAACGACACAACGGACTCGTACGGAAACCATAAACCAGAGGTCGCAGGATTAAGGGCTCTGATACCATATGTAAAGACTATAAAACTGAAAATTACAAGAACCGAAAACTGAAATACAGAACCGTAAAAATAATGAATACCTACCTGAACTGCGGTCGACTGATTTTGCTGTATGCTCCTGTTCTCCTGTTCTCCTGTTGAAGCTGATTTGATTACTGGGAAACCAATTCCTCCCAGCCAATCCAGCAAGATTCTGTGAAGCTTACTGCCCCCGTGCCCAGAACCTCAGGTCAATCAAAGCTCTCATTCTCGTTCTCGATCTTCCTCTGCCCTCTGTCCTCCTCTGTGTTTTTCTCCCCCTTTGAATAGTCCAGTGGTTTTTTTATATATCAAGCTTGGCGGTGGCCGCCTTCCAGCCTATGGCCACTGCTCTTCCTCCTCCCGACACCTCCCTGCATGCATATCTCCTTAGATATTTTCCTTTTGGTTGATGCGCTCCGTACATGGGGTTCAATGTTTTACCATTTAATTCCCTTTATGAAATTTTATGTCCCATTTTATATAACTCAATAGTTTATTTATAAAGTTTATTTTTATGTTATTTATTTATTATATATCATTAATTTTTTTATGAATTTAAACTTTACATATTATAAAGTTTCAACTTTATATTAATTATAAAATTTAACTTATATCTATTTTTAAAGTTTTGACTGATATTAAATGGGTCGTTACGAAGGCCCACTTTTTTTTAAAATATCCATTTTTGCCTTGGTGGGAACCTCCAAAAATTGACTTCTCTTCTACCCATGAATTTTTGATTATTTTCCACTTGGAGAGGAATTAATTTTTCTATAATTACTTTTTGACTCAAAATTAATTAATTTTTTGGCTTAGGATTTTTATTTAAATTAGCCAGAAAAATTAATTAATTGACACTATTGGGGATTAATAATTTTTCCACCCTCAAATATTCTAGCCATGGTGTCTAAGTATGAGGGACCATGCGCTAAAATATTTTTACATCAAGATATTACAATTAATTCAACCTTCAAAGGGGGAATACACCTTTACATATAGACCATCATGAAATTTTCCAATTCTGCGACACAATATGATTAGTATAGACCAAGTGGTTTGTGATAAAATAATGTAGCCAAATGTGCTTAAATTATTCCCAAACACACTTTTACAAAGACTTGATATAACAGTATGACTCACCTAAGACCTTGTCAAGAGATTCTATCCTTGCTTTGGTGTTTAAGTTGGAAGAAAAACTCTGCCGATTATCTGTGTTTAGAAACACACATAATTTGGGGAGGTTAAAAAACTTCCTAGGATGAAATCCATTTCCAAAATCAGAGGCTTACCTATGTGTTGTTACATAATTAAACAGTCATACAAGCATCATTTACAATATAACTTGTAGAAATTGGGTTTACAATGATAACGCTGTGTTGGTTAATGAATCTGAATTTTGAAAAAAATTCTTCATGTCTTTTCATCCTGCTTCCTTGGACTGTTGACAAAGTGTGATCAACAGGTATCACATGTGGATTGTCAAAAGCTGTTAAGACCAAGGTGATGGGGTGCAACACAACTAAAGAGGTTTGGGATAAACTCAAAAGTATTTATAAAGGAGATCAAAAGGTCAAATAGATCAAGCTTCAGCGACACAGAGCACAATTTGAAAATCTGAAAAGTAATGAATCAAAAGATATTGCAACCTATTTACTCATAGTAGATGGAGTTGTGAATGCTATTAGAGGATCGGGAGAAATCCAAGAATCCTTGATTGTACAGAAAGTGCTGAGATCGCTTCCTTTGAGATATGATTCCAAGGTATCTGCAATAGATGAAACCAAGAATTTGAACAAAATGACAATGGATGAACTACATGGCACCCTCACAACATATGAAATGAGAACATATATAGAAGATGGATATCCAATGGAGAAGCAAGCTTTGAAGCCTCGAAGAAGACAAGGAACAAAGAACACAAGGTAGAAGGAAGACCAAACAATGAATCATATGAAGAAGAAGCAAATTTTGTAAAGAAGCTCAAAAGGGGAACCAAAAGATACAAAGGTAAGTTACCCTTTAAATGTTTCAATTGTGGTATAATAGGACACTATGCTAAGAGATGTCCTTTTGAAGAAAATAAAAGCTTCTTTAAGAAAAAGAGTCTTTACTCCAAAGAGGACAATAGTTCTTCAAATGAAAGTGACAGAAAAACACAATGTAAGGGAAGTTCTCTTCATAGCTCAAGAAACCCAAAATGGAGACCATAAAACTTCTGAAACAAATGATATCGATTTTGAATAAGAGTTCATAAACAATACAGTTAAGTTTGATGCGAAAGAAACAAATATGGAACTACATGCCTTTTGGAGAATCAAAGATGATACAAAAATTGAACAGGAAGATGAAGGGAATCTTGAAGAAAAATTGAATTATGTTAAAGAAGAAAATATCAAGCTCAGAAACAAAAATTGAGAATTGAAAGACCAACTGAAAAGGTGTGAAGAAGAGAATCATAAACTTGAAAAGATAATTAACAGTTTGAAGGAGCAGTCAGATAAAGCCTAAGATTATGAGGAATTGAAAGCATAATTGGATCACGCGAGAAAGGAGTTGATGTTGACAACAACAAAGTTAATGATTACTTGAAATTTGAAGGAAGCACTGAAAGATTAGATGAAATGCTCAACGAATAGAGAAAACCTACTGATAAGATGGGACTTTGTTATGACAACAATTTAAAAACAACAATCATAGATAAAACAGATACAAAACCATCAATAAGGGAATATGAAGGAAAGTCTAGAAGCTATGCCAATGCTTTGAGAGGTGAAAACAACAAACAAAAAAGAGTTGAAGAACAACAAGAACATGTCACCACCAGCTAGAACAAAAGATCAGAGTTCAAGAAAATTGAGCCACGAAGAAGGTCCTTTCCTACCAAGTATATTTTTCTTGGCCACTGTTATTCTTGCAGAAACTTTGGACACAATGCAATTCATTCTAAAATTAATGCAAGAAACAACTATACAAGAAACAAAAATGATTATGGATATATGAAGGATGATCATAGACTTAGAAATGCTTATGGATTTGTTAACATAAATTACAATACATTTGATCCACTGGTGGATCAGGATTAAGAACATTGTATGGTACAAATGCAATGATCTTGGTCACAAGGCACAAGATTGCATTAATATAAAAGAAGCTGCTCCTATCGTAAAGGAAAGAGAAACCAACTACAATATGGGAAAATAAAAGGAAGGAAGTTTGCAGACTAAAATTGTTTGCTGAAAAATAAAGAAGATGAATGGTACATAGATAGTGGGTGCTTGAGACACATGACTGGGGACCAAAACAAATTTATCAGTTTGGAGAAAAGAAAAAGTGGCAGTCTTGCATATAGAAATTACTCCTTTGTTAAGATACTTGGAAAGGGTGTAGTAAGTCTTGGAAGTGAAAATGTAAAAGCAACAAATGTTTTACTGGTTGAAGATTTGAAGCATAATCTCTTTATTCTTAGCAAAATATGTGATCAGGGATACAATCTCATGTTTGATTCTCGGAGATGTAAAATCAGAGAAGAAGACTCAGGAAGATTCGTTGCAAGAACAACAAGAAGATCAAATAACATATACATCCTAGACAAAAATGATAGAAAGAAGATTGAAGCCACACAAAAGAGCTCCAGGGATAATAAGGAAGGAAAGGATAAGAAGACAAAAAAAAGGCAAAGTACTATTGAGCACCATGAGTTTAGAAGGAGACACCCCAAAGAGAAGAATCACCCTTTGCTATTTATGTCAAAGGGGGAGAGAAAGACCAGGAAGCATGGAGACAGGGCGAGCATGATCACAGGGGGAGTATATTGGTTGCTGTCAATGACAAAGAGGGAGATTGTTGAAAGAAGTTGTCATTGGTGGTAAACGCTGTGCAAGAAAAACAGAATTGGATACCTTATCTTTGAATGCATTTTTATTCCGTTTACCTAGTTCAAATGGAAGTATAACATATATGGTTGGAAAGCTTATTTTAAAACCTTTCCAATGGTATATGGCACTCCCTCTAACTCCTCACGGTTGAGGAGAAATGAACTTTTTAATATTCACTATACATTCTGCCAATTGCACAAGCCAATCCAGCTAGTGGACAAGTCGGCCTAGTCGAGACTCGAGATCCCGAATGCACTATAAATAGGCGTGAGGAGCATTTCAAGTCATTTACTCAAGCAAATTTAGATCTGTACAAGGAAGTACAAAAAATAAGGGTCTCTAAGGTTCATAGCTCAAGAACCAGAAGTCAAGAAGAGTTGATTTGAAGTGATTTTCTTGGGGAACATCTTTGGCACATGTTTAAGGGTTTTTAGGCATTTTTTAGACTGCGTTGAGTACTGTCTTGTGGAGCTGACTTCCTGGGAGGAGAACAACAACCTTAGAGCTGTTGAAGATTGTAACTAGTGTCGGTCTTCATAATTGTACTTGAGTCATGATGTAATATATATTTGTCAAAATAAATTTTAATTATTACTAAATTGACTTATTAAAGCATGGGTTTCATGCTTGGGTCAATAGTCAATAGGTCAAAGCACCCATTGAGTGCTCTAGGATTTTTGTTGAGTCAAACTCAAAGCTATTTTTGTAAGAGATCCTTCTTGGGCTCCTTAAGGTTAAGAAAGAAAATTATTTTATTGTCCTATTCCTCCCCCATCAAGTCAGCCTCTTCAACAGTCTACAAGTTGGCCTAGTCTTATATGAAGTCAACCCCTTTCAAATTGCTCATGTTGACTTATTAGTGGAGGCTCCAACAATTATTGATAGCAAGTAAACTCGTCCAGTTTGGAGTGTGTCAAGGAAGTTCGAGTCTCCAATTTTCACAGAGAAAGAAGGAAGTCGAAGTCTGTAACAGGAGAAGTTTCCATCTGCAGTTCGTACAAGGACATAAGGTTATGCAAGCACATAAGAGGGAGGTTTGTCAAGATATAACATCATTGCAGGGACCAAAAATGTTAGTCATAGACCGAGAATAGTTGCAGAAAGGTAATCATAGTAGGTTGAGAGTTGCAGGAGCAGAGTAGGCCGAAATTGCAGAAGTAAAGAAGAAGACCGAAGCTTTGGATGGCATGATATAATTTGTCTTCATGGGAGGCTGACCTGATGGGTAAAGGAATATGTAGGTTCTGGTCTATCTCAACTTGATCTGATTCTACTGAAGGAAGAGTTTGACTGGGTTTTTCTCTAGATAGGGGTTTTGCCCTGGCTGAGCGCCTATATCTTGTGTTCTCTTGTGTTTTGGCAATTGTCTTGATGATAATAATGTAATAGCAAAGAAGAAGAAGAAATACCTAATCACAAGAAATTGTCAAGTAATAGAGAACTTGAATTATATAAGAAGCCCTAATAATGTTGCCCTAGATTTCTCATCAAGAGCAGCTTGGAATATGTTTTGGCTGACTATTAAGGTCTGATCTGTAACAGTAGTGGACAATAGGTACCATTGTAGCTTTTTCTCTTGTGCGGTGTATGTGATAGGGCCAATATCCCTGGTATGGGAGTCCTTATTTTCTCTTTATTAAAGCAAGGCAATTGAGTTGTAGCTTCCTTCAGGTTGAAGTCTGTAAACTTAGGGGGTTTGTGCCTCCTTCCAGTAGGTGCTGGTAAACTATGGTGTTGTAGCCCCCTTCAAGTTGGAACTTGTAAACATTGAAACTATTCAAGATAAGTTTTGTGCATAAATTAATGTGTTGTTGATAAGTATTATTTGCATGTTGTCTTTGAAGTTTTAAACAATTGTTAAAGGTGTCCAATATTTATTCATCCCCCCTCTCAGCATTGGCTATATTTTCAACAGACAATGCCGTAGAAGAAACATTCAGGAAATGTTTCTTGGACATTTCCATACAAGAAACATCTTGGAAATATTTTACAGATGTTTCCATGCCTTTGCCTTACATTTATGTGCCAAAAACATTCCATGGAAAGAAATGTGATTAGGCCAGATGTTTTCATGACATAGCTTTCTATATTTGCATCTGGGGAAGTGTTGCCATGCTTACTTTTCTTCAAACACGGGGATTTTTGCTTTAACCTATGTCACAGTCAACTTTCTGTCTTGTCTTGTTTGTGCCATAGATGTGTTAATCAAAGTAAAATAAATATTATAACCATTTAGTGTTAAACAATATTTGTTAAAAGGTTATTTGCATGATAGTTTATTTTTCACTTAACTGGTGCAAGAATAATTATACTTTTTTTCATTGATATTCATATCTCTGAGAATGCAGTGTTCAAATGTTGAGAATATCTTTCTTCATATCTTCTCAACGTTATTCTAGAATAAGGCAATTATCTGGGAATATGTTTGAAAATTTTCCCTTATTAAGGTTGATTTATACGTAGGAGGTTGTGAAAACCAATGTTCACAGTTTTTCATGTTATATTTTCATGTTAAGCCAAGGCCTTATCAGCATATGCAACAGTTTTCCGTTAATCTGAACAGTTTATTTAGCCTTTTTCTAACCTAAAATCTGTGAAAGTATGCTCAGATCTTTGAGTTTAATGCTGATTTGATCAATAATGAAATAAAAATCCCATTTTTAAACCTGTTACAATAGTCTAGTGCCTAGTGTGGTTGAGTTTTCAAAAGGATAGCCAATTATTACTTTGGCCTTCTTTTATTGCATTATTGGTTTGGTAAAGTTGTGCTTACATTTGATATAGTCTTGAGAATTACTTTAGGCTGCTTAAAAATCAGTCTTCCCTAGAGCCAACATAGTGGAGGAAAAGAGTTTTTTTTTTACAGGCGAGCACAAATTTCGAAGATTCACTATTCTGACAGTCTGAACATTCCTTATAGCAGAACTATAAGGATACTGGCAGTGTACTACTTTATATACCTGACAAGTGTACTCCATTGAGCAATAAAATTATTTCAAGTTTCAACAGCAGTAGCTTTATGAGAGGTTGGTTAATGACTTGATATTGGTCATATAATGACTTGATATTGTTCATATAAGCTTGAACTTTAGGTATCATTTTCAAATTGAAGGATCTTATATGGTAGAGGGTCTATGGTTTCCGTTAGCCTGCTATATTCAAGTAGTACGATACAAAGTTGTTAGGATTCTTACATCTTGTGTTCATTACATGCTACTTCTAAACTTTTGTTTTGTTTTTTGGATTTATCTAAGATATGATTGTTTTCTGTGTGGCTTTCAGAAGGGAAAAATCAGTTCAATGGATTTTCATCGAAAGGAGGATCTATTAGTTACTGCTAGCCATGATGACTCAATACGCCTTTATGATACAGCTAATGCTACGTAAGTTGCTTTTCCATTTTAGTGCTTGGTTTCTTTAATGCATAAAATCGCTTATGAAGATGAATAATGGATTTCCACGTCATACATTCTTTTGGAAATGCTGCTTATTTTTATTTGTTTTTCTTTGATTCACACAAGACTTTTATATATATATATATATATATATATATATATATTTTTTTTTTAATTTTTAATTTTTTATTTTTTTTTTTTGAAAATTTTAAACTTTTAAAGCAACATCGACATCAAACAAATGTGTTGCTACATAGATATGAAAATAAAACTTATATGTAAGATGTATAAGATGTCAAATGGTACATCAAAATCCAGATACTAATACTAAAATATGATATCTGCCATGAGTCATAAGTTTTGACAAGATGATACAAAATCACATCAAAACAAATTCAAATATATCTCATGAGCTGAATCATGTCAATGAAAATAACATATTTCCCCTTGTCTGCTTGATGGAAAATGGTCATAGCATCCTCAACAATGTTATCAGAACCAGATTGGTCAACGACTCAACCCCAAAAACTTGATTTGAAACAAAAACGGATAAAAACTTGATAAAAAGACTGGTTGACCAAAAAATACATAAAATATTCAAATTTTGAAAAAAGAAAACATATATATTCATGTGCATCCATATGAATCCAAACCCTTGTACACAAATATGCAAAGTTTCTCATGTACACAGCGAGTAAGGGTGCATATAACCAAACTAGCACCAAGTGCAATCTGTCTCTAAACCAAAATATATCAACAAAGAGGCTCTGTAATATTTTTACTGTGGTCATGACATAGAAGTTCAACAATCGATGCCACCAATATTGAGATACATAGAGGACTTAATGCTCTTGACTAAATGTCAGTTCCATATCCTCATACAGGACGAAATTTAGTGGAAATGTTGCCATCCTTCCAATCTTGAAATCTTGAAAACTGTTTAGTCTGTTGAATTTTGAATGGGATCTAAAATTCTACTTTCTCCATATGAAATCCAATGAGGTTGGAACCACTCTCAAACATCCTGAAACAATTAATGGCAATGTTAAAAATTTAAGAAAAAGTTAACTTCTAGGGTATGTATCTTGTGAGATTATTCGTGGGAAATGAAAACAATAAATTTCCCTTTGTTTACTTGATGGAAATGGTTACAATATTTTTATCATCGATGCCCTAACTCACTTTAAAAAAATGAGGTTTAAATGACAAATAATTTGGTTATAAGGAAATATTGACAAAGAGCGATAATTTTGAAATTGTTGCAATAATTACCTAAATTATTACGATAAATACTGTCAATATTATTATCAAGGTTGGTTTTGGCGATAATATTGTGATAATTTTGATAATATCGTGATAAATGTGGCATTGGCTACCAAATTGCCTCACCCTCATTGATATCTCTACATGGTTTTCGCTGCACGTGAAGTCCAACTAAGCTTCTGGTTTGTGACATTTGTCACTATATTGGCATGATTACCATCTTTGAATGGATTGGCTTCTTGAATCCATGCTGCTGGTTTCCAAGTGGCGTACTTGTTTAGTTTCCCCACAATTCAGAATTATTTTTGGTAACATATGTTGCTTCTTCTTGCATGACATTGCATTGATGGCTACACAATTTACATCGACATATATTTTAATGTGTTGTTGGATTTGGAGAAATAAGGACAATTAAGACTTTGCTTAAATCTCTTGGATATTCTCAACAAATTTGCCAATACACCTTAATCATTGAAAAGATCGACACAATTTTTTGACAGAATCTAGTCCAATGCAAGTAACCTCCAGCTGTGTGTCTTGTTGACCCTGTTGCCTACACCTACCTACAAGTCAGTGAGAAAAGCCTTCAACCCCACAAGGTGTGGTTGGTGACAAAGAACTAAGAGAAGGGGTTGTTACACTAAATCCCTTCTCTCTCTGTTTAACCTATATCTTAGGTTAGCTATGGGGGGTGGTCCCTAATATGAAAAACTAAGTTAAACAAAATGTGAGGTTCTAGGAGAGATGTTAAAGTGAAAATGGATTACTTTTAAGAATTATGAGCAAAACATTATATCAACAATAAAAACCATAAACATGATAAAACTAGTGCCTTAAGATAAATTGCTTAACAGGAATGAAAAATACATTCGCTCAAAACAAAAGTAGGATGCTTCCAAGTTCCAACAATGAAAGCAAAGCAATCATGAAATGGAAACAAAAGTTGTTGCACGATAATCAAAACAAGATACAAAATGCTTTCAAAATATAATCAATGCCTAAATCAAAGCATGTAGAGATATCTTGCAAAAGGAAAAACAATTAATGTTCTACTTGCAAAAGGAAAATGAAACAATGCTTGCCAACATAAAATATTCAACAATGGAAAGTAGAATAGACAATTGCAAGTAAAATTGTAAGATGTATTAACATGAGATGCGCTTATACTAGATTTGGAATGCAATTAGTCTTGGTTATTTTTAATCTAAAATGCCTAATCTAGGTGAGAAATGCTCTTCTTGAGCTCTTACCTAAAGGTAAAAATTGGGGTCACTGTAAGAAAGGGGGCAAGGACATAGAGATGTCATTAATGATATCTGTCCTCTGAGTCTTACAAGCTAGCATGTGCTTTCGTTCCTACAAGGGGACAAGCCACCTTCATAACTGCAGGGTCACAACGCTTTTACCTTACTTCGTACCAGATGGAAGAACTTTCCAAGAAAACATTTTTCCCTATACTTTCTATTAACCAAGCTTATGCTTGGAGGTTAATTTTAGTGAGGCTTTGAAAGCCTGACTTGGAAGCCTTCCTATACTAAAATGCTTAAACGAGAGTGCAAATTGTGTTAATTCCCCAATTAAAATATACTTACTTGCAAATGCTTTATAAATGGAAAATGAGATACCTTGTAAAACTTTGAGAATTTAGCATGTAAATGAATTTATATGTGCTTGCATGGAAAATAAACAAATAAAGTAGATTGCTTTAAGGCTACAATTGTTCCAACAGAATTGTTTCAAAAGCTACCAATGTGTATAATAAAAAAGTGAAGCATGTACTTGAAAGAATAATCAAAACTTGTCACAATGTTGAATGTTTGCACATAAAATAAAATTTACTCAAAACTTTACAAGTTGAAGCTTATGCATGTAAGAGATTTAAAAGTAGGGAAAATTGCATGTGGATTGAAATAAGTTATTTCTTAAGCATGAAATTAAGTGATTAGAAATTAAGAAAACTAGAAGCAAAAATCAGTCAAACCAAGAATTCCCTCTTCAAATGAGGAAGGAGAATTCCATGGGAAAAAATCCCAAGTTCCCTCAAAACAATTTTTTTATTTTATTAGTGTTTGAGATGGGTTAAAATGCTTTTAAAGGGTTGCCCACAATATGAGAGAAATCTTTACAAAGTGCAGAAATTTAACAAGGTTAGACTCTCTCTCAAGAATACACAACAATAAATTACAAGACTCAAAAATCCCTTCAAAAGATGGTTGCAAGGCTCAATAAGGCCCACAGACTAGATGAACTTGTAGTTTCCCTTGAAAATGCTAATGGCCTCCCTTGAGTGCTCACGGTTTCCCTTGAAAAACTCGATCTTTGAAATGGGTGAGGGGGTCCTGCATGCACACAAGTAAGCAATTTCTCAATGTCTCTCTTCAAAGTCCTTTGTTGTCCAATGCTTCATGTTTATGGGTTACAAAATGAAAATCAAGAGTTAATCAAAACAAACAAGTTAGAATACAAATTTAATGGACAAAAATACTAGCTCAAGTATTGGGAGTAAACCTCCATATTTGCCGAGTTTTGATGATGACTCTTGAAAAACAAATAGAACTTTGAAATGCTAGAATAAAAGAAGTATTTAAATGATGATCAAGTAACTATAGAGTGAAGAAACTCCCTCTTGCTTTGTTGAATGGAAAACTTTGGAGTGGAAGATGGCTAAGTCTGGATAGCTATGGCTCCCAAGAGTTGTTTGGTCTCATGAAGATTTCTTCCATTTTCAGATGGATTCCTACATACAAAACGAAAATCTTTCCTACACACTTAAAAGAGATATTAGTTCATATATGGATTAGAGCAATATAATAAACAGGATAACCAAACATTTCTCCTAAAATGAGTTGAAAATCCTATTCCTAGAATATAACTCTAAATCACCAATCCAAATAAAATGGCAAAATACAATCTAATATTCATTCAATATGCAAAAGGAAATGAACTTAAAAGCACTAGCATGAAAAGGAGTCACCTCATTACGCCAAGAGAACATAAGCCATGTAGCCTCAAAGTCTTGATTATATTAAAAATATGCAAGTACAAACAGGTAGAGTTTCCTCAAGCCCAATAGCTCATAACATGATGTAGAAAATGAGAGCCCAAGGTTCATTTTATAGAGAAATACGAGATAATGTTAATGTAAAAAACTAATGACAAGTGGAAGGGTGAAAATCTCAATGCTAGCAAGTCAAATTCCAAGTGGCTGGGTTGATTTATGAAAATTGATGTCAAGTGTTGAAGGTGGCAGTGACTTACACCTTGATTGTTCATCAAATATCCTCAAATATCTTGTACGTATGCTCTTGAGAAACATGTGTGAGAAGAGTGGAAGTAAGTGGGAGCAAATATCCCACAAAATTTGCAGCCCCGGATTACCATGTCACAGTCCCAAAACACTGTCTCTTCATTACTTGCATTGAACTTAGAAATCAGGCCCGCGTATGACTTCAAATTTATGATGTATTGATTGTGAACTGGCAGCCAAGCTTGATTGTCCAACATATGAGTTAAGTGGGGAACAAAGTGGAGGAAAGTGGGGGACAGTCTGTCCCATGTGGCAATATTGTCCCCCCTTTCACTGGTTGCTAATTCTCGGTGAAGAATATACCAAAACAAGGCTGCGTATTCCCTTTGAACCTGCAGCATATAATTTTATTTGTGAGTGCTAACATGTGGGGACATGTGGATGACACAATCTGTCCTATGTGGCAATGTTGTCTCCCTACTCAAATCTTAGCCCATCCATGAACAATCCAAGATTGAATTTTGACCTGTTGATTGAGTAATTCGTGGGCCTCCACACTGCTTGTTGACTTGGCCCAATGGATCCCTCAATTTGTGGTTATGAAGTGGCTTCCATGTCACACATTTTATCCCCCTTTATCCTTTAATGTGCACCACCTTATAAAACATTAAAGTTTAGCCATATGTAACACTTCAACTTTGCCTTTTTAACTTCATCGTTGAACCTTTTGATTCCTTTTGACTTGCATTTGGAACTTTGACTTGGGATTTCCTCCATGTGGTGGGCCCCACATGACCGTGATGTCACCTTTGACCTTGCCATGTCAAAATTTGATTTATTTTGACTTTGGAATATATATATATATATGTTTTTTTTCCTCCCAATTATTCATTTTTTTGAAAATTTTCCTCATTTTTGCTATTGACAGAAAAATTGGCTTTTGAGGGACTATAAATCGTTTTTTGACCTTCAAAGTGGGTTCTAGGATAATGCTGGACCTTTGAGGATGAATTTTGAGTAGTCACATGCCCTAGACATTTCTGAAAACCACTTAGTTACATCATTACATAAAAATTAATTAAAAACATTTCGTTTTGTAGGAAATTTTTAATTATTAAAAAATCTTACTTAGGCCTAGTAAAATTCCGCTAAAATTCAGAGATGACCCAACATGGTAATATACATTGACTCTAGACACTAAGATGCATTAGGGGCTCAACCTTCAAACCGTCACCTCGACTTTGGGGTATGCAATGAGTGAAAAAACCTAGAAAGTTATTCGCCGCTTAAAAGCAGGAATAATTAACCAAGTAAAAAAAACACTCCAAGGCGTACTCGCTTGCTGATCAAGTCCTAACACCCTAGGCTTGTTACATGGTTTTATTCATCATGCTAGTGATATTTATACAATATCCCCGTAAGGTTGCGAAATCTGAGGGCTGAAGAAGAAAATGATAGGAAGAAGAAGTAGAGTTTAAAAACTCTGGTAATATGATGATGATTGATGGTACAAGCATCCTTTGGTATATCCTTGGGCAATGGAGTCTTCAGATAATCATTAGGTGCCACTCCAGTGGTCAACATGCCCTAGCAAGGGATGTTACAAATTGGAGGTTAGAAAATTCAATAAGAGTGAGTTTAGCTAAATAACATGCCCTAGAAAGGGATCTTATATTTGGACATCTCGATGAGCAAACACTTTCCTCAGGTGTTCGTTGTGCTTTTTTTTTCGCTAACCCAAAGTGGAAGTGTCAACTAAGATTTCAATAACAAGCTTTCCATGTTAAGGCCTTCCCTGTTTGTTTTTTCTTTCCCTTCTTGTAAGCTTTCTAAATCCCTCCTACGTAATTAATGGGCAACAACCCCATAAAAATAAATGTATTTTGATATTTTTATATGTCAAATATAATGAGAACATTGTTTTTTATTTATTAAATGAAAAGTGATATGGTATTTGTTAGTTGATTGAATAAAATGGCGACTGTTGATTGACCACACATTTTTTATTACCATTTAAGATGAAGAAACTAAGTCATATGACACAAGGACATGGGACACGAAGGACACAAAAATACGAGTATCAGACACATGACATGACTGTTGGAAAAAATAATAGGGCAACATTTAATTCATCTTTTCCATCCACGACAGTTATTTTGTGATATTATGCTCTTCCCTTTATTTATTATGCTTATTTTCTTATCAAATCAATGCCAAAACAATGAAGATCACAACCATACAAAAATGAACACAAGATAGACTCCAAGCCAGGGCAAAACCCATCCAAGTGGAAAACCTAGAAATAAATTCTCTTCTTATAGAATCAATTTCAAAGGAGACTTCCAAGACCAAACCCTAGACCATGGCTGCCACCAAGAACCAAGCCAACCATCCAATCTTCATTCTGCAATGCAAGACAAAGTCTACCAAGAGCAGCGAAATAATATCCTTCCAAAGCAAGGCTCTTCTAGCCTTTTGGTTCCCCAAGAGAAGTCTGCAACTGTCCCTGCAATTTTCAGACCAAAGATACACCCAGAAACTCTAGGTTTCTCGCATGTGAGCTGAAAGATACAAAATTCAGACCTTCAATCTTCCCTGGGACTTCTCCCTTCCTTTGCTAGCCCTTTCCTTGCTTGCCTACGACTTTCACACTCCTTCCTAATTGCAGACTGAATCCATGATGTTTATGCTTGATATATATCACAATAGGTCAAATTTCCATCCTTTATATAGCCTTTCCTAGAGCTCAAATAACCCTTACAAGGTTGACTTCTTCTTGGTTGGCCGACTTGGTCTTGGGAGCCTTCTAAACACTTCCAAATACAAAATAAATTTTTCTTTTCATGATACAAGTGCCCAAATGGGTCTTTTACAATAACAATGACTCTTTGACTCATGTAAACCCTAGGAGACTTAATGACAAATGACTTGAGCATGAAACTCGTGCTCCAAAATATTTTTCTTTTATTCTTTACGTCATTTTCTTTCTCCTTTTGATAGACAAATAAGATTTACATCATGACATGAGTCAAATGACAATTACAAAAACCAAAACTTGTTACATCCTTTAACAATGACGACCCCCACAACATGACACGAAGGACACCTTATAATATATATATATATATATATATATATATATATTACACACATTCTCATTCAATTTAGAAACTAGAAGATGTACACAAATTCTCATTCAATTTAGAAACTAGAAGATGTACATGATGATGATACAAATTCAATCATACATTATGCATACAATCATGATTCATCAATGATACAACTAGTACTTACTACCACATCAATGACAATAAATTGACAAACACAAGAAATTTACCATAAACTGTAGTTTCTTATTATGTCATCAAAATCAAAATGTATTACATAGATACTGAGTCCTGACTCATTGAGTCGCAAATACTCCGTGGGAATGCCAGTGGCAATTAGAAAATACAAAATAGGGTAGATACTAGAACCATAGATCAGGATGAAAGAATCTCATAGTCTATAACTCATCCACATCAAAATCGACATCACTATCACCACTAGTCTCTTTTGCATCCTCCTCCTTTATCCAAGATTCCAATATAATCTCTACATCTGTTGGTGTGGATGATGACCCCTCAAGAGTATTGCCATCATCAAAAGTGACCGACTCTAACATTGGCTCTCTAAGATCCAAGTTGGCCAATGCCAACTCAACACTATTGTCCAAATCCATATTATCTAAGGAACACATCCCACATATTTGTCTTTTCCTTCCACCACTCCTCCCTCTACCTGTAAATAAGATGAAGGTTGGTGTGCGTATACACCATTGTCTCTTCCCTGGACTACTCAAGCCTGCTTTTCTTCAAACTATACAAATTCCCATATGTGCTCCAATTCCTCTCACAACAAGAGGATGAAGTAACTTGAGAGAAGAACCTCATGGCTAACTGTTGTACAGGAGGGCATGTTTCCCCATGAGTTGCCCGCCAAGCATAGGGCTTCTTAGTCCCGCTGTCTCTAATCACATCATAGCCTGCAAATCTCCCAGTGCCAGTGGAAAATTCTGCAAATGCATCGTCCGCCTCATCAAGGATGCTCTATCCTGAAATATCCTTCTTAATGCATCCTTCCTCCCATGTGAAATTTTACCATTCATGTGAGGAGGGAATCTACATGAAGGTCCACCATTGAGCCACTCATTGTTGTAGTATTATGGATTCAATGAGTGAGTCAAGCAATGCAAAGGTGTGCAATTCTTGTCCCACTTGCTGACAAGAATATCTTGTATGGTGGTGAAGGCAACCTCCATTGATGTGATCTAGATTGGATCATTATATTATTTGTCATCCATCTCGATGCATTCAAAGTGGAAAAAGTGGAGGAATCAGCGCACGGGACCGTTTTTATCCGCAGGACCCAGGTTGACAATATGAGGTTTGAAACCTTCCAGGAGTGTTTTGAGGCATCAAACAACGCTTTTTTGGGGTAAAACTTTGCCGCTTTGGCACAACACCATTTCATGCTATTCTACACACAAAGATCTTTCCAACAACGCAAAAAGCGCGTCAATCAGAGTCCGTATGCATTAGTTATGCCACTCAGAAGTTGACCTTCATGTTTTCACACCTATAGTTCGGGAGGATGCCGTGTCAGCCCCCATTATTCATGGAAAATTGGCTAGCTACGTGTTTTTGATGTAAAAAGCTTTAGAAGAGTCTATAATGTAACTCTAGTTAAGAGTTGATGTAGTCAAATTTAACCACTAGTAGGCTATCGGGCTGTGTTATAACCGGGCAACTAGGAGGAAGAGGCATTCCATTCTTTCGAGAGCATTTTGTTCCATAGCTGAGCAAAGATAGCTAGGAGAGATAGGAGGTAGAGTACACAAAGATGATCTATGCACTGTAGCAGCCCACAGGCCTAAAACATTACTTTTTTGTATGTGCAACCATATTTCGATTCAAAGAAAGAGAGCGAAGCGACCTCACCTTCCAGCTGGGTTTTCCTCCCGAAAGGGTTTCCCAGAGAGCATATCTTGTGTCTTATGTGTGTGTGTGAGAGAGAGGGAGCTATAATGTTGGGTATGTCTCCAAAGAACCCAAATGTACTCCTCAAGTATTTGGGGGGTCTACACCACCATCTGCGCGAGCAAGTGATGTTGTTTGAGCCCAAATTAGTGGACGAGGCTTGTGTACATGTGCAATACCTGGAGAACATAGACTTAAAGATAGCGCAATCAAGTGGATCAAAGCAGAAGGAGCAAAATTATGTTTTTAAGGAGGGAAAGAAGAAGCAAAAAGGAGGAAAAGATGAAAATACGACAACTACAACACACCAGTGCAAAGATCCTAGCAACCACTGCAACATTGATGGCCATACATAGGAGAAGTGCTGGAGCCTGGAAGTTGCATCCAGAGCTAAACCTGAAGAACAAGAAGAAAGATAACAAGAAGAAGAATCTCATGGCCACGGATTTGAGCAACCAAGAAAAAGGAGGAAAAGATGAAAATACGACAACTACAACACACCAGTGCAAAGATCCTAGCAACCACTGCAACCACTACAACATTGATGGCCATACATAGGAGAAGTGCTGGAAGTTGCATCCAGAGCTAAGCCTGAAGAACAAGAAGAAAGATAACAAGAAGAAGAATCTCATGGCCACGGATTTGAGCAACCAAGTTGAAAGAAACTCAGACATGGAGGAGAAAATCGTCTGTACGTCAGTTCAAAAGGAGGTGAATCTGAGTAGCCTTCAACAATAGGAAGAGAAAGAAATGACCAAACTCTTCCATATAAATATACAGGTCAAGAAGACAAGGATTGATGCTCTATTTGACTCAGGATTTCTGGGGAATCTCATTACAACAAAGTTGGTCAAAAAGTTGGGGACGGAAGTTCGTGATCATCCAAACCCATGTCCATTGGGATGGGTAAATAAGGATGCAGAGCCGAAGGTAACAAAACAATGTAAAATTAGATTCGCTACCAGTGTTGATTTTATTGATGAAGTAGATCTAGGTGTGGTTTCCCTTGATGTATGTGGAGTCGTGTTTGGGAGTCCATACATGTACATGCGCGATGCAATATTCATGAGGAGAGCTAACTAGTACTAGCTCGTCAAGGTTGGAAAATCATTCATCATCAACGGGCACAAAGGCAAGTCAAAAATCTCGCTAGTAAGTGCCAACCAAGCCAAAAAATTGATCAGTTCCAGCAAGAAGTATGTGTTATTTTTTTAAGAGAAAGTCAGTTTGAAGAGGAGTCAATAAGAGGCAAGGCATCCTTATAGGGGTGTAGTAAGAAACAAAAACAACAATTGGAGGAGTTGTTACATGGATACAAGGATGTGTTTTGAGAGTCTAAAGGGTTACCACCTAAGAGAAGTGGAGCATGAGATCCAGCTATTGCCAGACTCCCCATTGCCAAATATTGGGTTGTACAGGCAGTCTGTTATAGAAGCAAGTGAGGCGAAGAATCAGTTGCAACAACCACTGGAACAAGGTGTCTTTCGACCAAGTACATCACCCATCATCATTGTGTCGAAGAAGGGTGCGACTTGGCGAATGTGTATAGATTATAGGGCGTTGGACAAAATCACGCTCAAGAATAGATACCCCTTGTGAAGGATAGATGATCTTCTAGATCAATTGCAGCGAGCAAAGTACTTCACCAAGTTGGACTTAAAGTCTAGATATCACCAGGTTCAAGTTAAAGAAGAAGATACATGGAAGGCCGTTGTCAAAACCAGGCATGGTTTATATGAGTGGTTAGTCATGCCATTCAGCCTATGTAATGCACGAAATACATTTACGAGATTAATGAATGATGTACTGCGCCCTTTTGTAGATTCATTTGTTATTGTCTATTTGGATGATATACTGGTATATAGTGCTACCTGGGAGGAGCACATGTCACATTTGATGTAGGTGCTGGAAACATTGAAGAAGTATTCGCTGCTAGAAAATATCAAAAAGTGCAAGTTTGTGCAACAGTCCTTGGTGTATTTGGGGTATGTGATCAGTGGAGGAGAGCTGAAGATAGATCCTTCCAAGATGGAGGCCATCATGAAATGGCTGTTGCCTGCCAATGTTTTTGAGGTCAGGAGTTTCATTCGGGCAACACAGTACCTGAGGAAGTTCATAGCCTCATTTTCAGCTGTAGGAGCACCGCTCCACGCCATAACAACAAGTGGCAAGAGTTTCTAGTGGGGAAGAGGTCAACAAACGGCTTTCGAAGAGCTAAAGAAGAAGATCAACCAAGCACCAATTCTGGCATTACCAAACTTGCAGCGCCCCTTGGAAGTGGAGATAGATGCGAGTGGTTATGCTATGGGAGCTTTCTTGATGTAGGGAGGAAGCCCTACATGCTACCATTCTGAAGTATTTCATGGGACAGTTCTTAAATACCCTACCTACGACAAGGAGCTCTATGCCATGGTGCAAGCTGTGAAGAAGTGGAAGCATTATCTGATGGGAAAGGAGACAGTAATCCACATAGATCACTAACCGTTACAGAATTTGCACGCCCAGAGTAAGCTACAACAGACTAGGCATTACAAGTGGATGGGGTTTTTACAGCAGTTTCATTTGGAGATCAAGTATAAGAAGCGAAGCACAAACAAGTTGGCCGACATGCTTTCAAGGCCACCCACATCAAAGATTACAACTTTGGGGACTCTTATGCATATGGAGCCATTTACCCATGATGCATACAGAGAGGCATATTCAGAGGATGAGGACTTCAAGGAGGTGTATCAACAGTTGTAGAGTCAAGAGTCATGTGCACGATGGCAACAACATCATTGGCTACCATCTCTAAGATGGGTTACTCTATAGGCTGGATAAGCTATGTGTTCTTAAAGGTGAGCGATTGCAGCTAATTAGAGAGGCTCACACCTCCAAGGTTGTAGGGCACTTTGGTGTAGGGAAGACCGTGGCTAACATGTAGAGATATGTGTATTGGCCCAAGATGCAAAAGCAAGTAGCTAGGTTCATAAGAGGATACATGCTTTGTTGTACCAGCAAGCCTAACAATAAGAAACAGGGTCTATATCATCCCTTACTTGTACCTACTCGTCCTTGGGAAAACATTTCCATGGACTTTGTAGGAGGTTTACCAACAACTAGGAAAGGACATGACTACCTGTTCATGTTAGTTGACAGGTTCAACAAGATGTGTGTTCTAATGCCCTATAAAAAGACCATCAGTGGGAAAGAAGCAACAAACCTTTCTTTGGACAAGCTTGGGTGCACTTTGGGATACCTAGGAGCATCATTTCAGACAGGGATATAAGATTTCTCAGTGTATTTTGGACTACATTGTGGGAGAAGATGGAGATAAAGTTGAAGAGATCTACAACATTACATCCACAAACAGGTGGGTAGACAGAAGTAGTCAACAAGACTTTGGTGCAACTTCTGAGGGGATGCGACCAAAAGCATCTGAAGACCTGGGATGAAAATCTGGTATATATACAACATTCTTACCACAATGTTGTCCACACTTCTATAGGAAAGTCCCCATTTGAGACTTGCTTTGAATATTTTTCACCTTCACCTTTGCATATTGCAGATGGGAAGCAAGGAGAAGTGAGGGAAGATCTTACAGGAGATGCTTTAAGGGCTGAAAAATTTATAGAGAAGATTAGGCAAATCCATTTACAGGTGCAAGACACACAATAGAAATCATAGGAAAAGTATAAGGCCATGCATGATTAACACAGAACAGAGAAATCGTTTAAGGTGGGAGTCAAAGAATGGCTACAGTTGAACAAGAAGAGACTACAGGAGTCTGGTAAGAAAATCAAGGCTATCCTATATGGTCCCTCTGAGATACTGGAAAAAGTGGGCGATAATGCCTATCGACTCAATTTACCACCATATATGTGCATTTACTTAGTTGTGAATGTGGAGAATTTGAAACTCTATGAGCTTTCCATGCTAGATCAAGAAGAGGAACATGTCCTACCTTCTGTGGAGGATTTGGCACCAGATGCTTAGGCATAGTTGACAGAAGATACAGTTTTGCAGAAGAGGTCTAGAACTACAAGACAGGGGTAGCATGACCTTTGGCAGATTGGGTTGAAGGGACAACTTCCAGGGAAAGCTAAATGGTACACTAGAGAGGTGGAGGACAAATTTTTTCACCTCATTCAGTAGAAGCTTTTGGGGACCAAAAGCCTTCTGTTGACCATGGGAGTGGCACCTGATGATTATATAAAGATTCCATGTCCAAGGATGATTTAGAGGACAGTTGTACCATCATATATTATCAATCAACAGAGTTTTTTAACTCTACTATTTTCTCATCATTTTTCTTGTACCCAGATTCCACACCCTGTGAGGAATTGTAATAAGTGATACTAGTAATGAAGAGTTTTGAGTCTGTAACAGGCCTAGGATGTTGGGACTCAAGCAACAAACGAGTACACCTTGGAGCGTTTTTTTTTATCTGGTTAATTATCCCTTCTTTTTCAGAGGCAAATAATTTTGTGGGTGTTTTCACACACTTTTTACCCCAAAGACAGGGTGATGGTTTGATGGTTGAGCCTCTAACACATCTTAGTGTCTAGAGTCGATGTATATTACCATACTAGATCACACAAAAATTTTCGTGGAATTTGGTTAGGTCTAGGTAGTCATTTTTTAATTTTTTAGATTTTCTGCACTGTGGAAATTGCAATAAAAATTGTATTTGTAATGTAATAAGTGATGTCTAGAGAAGTTGTATGGGGTATGAATAATGAAATTTGCACTTTTCACTCTCAAATTTCTACTATGACACACTTTGAGGGGTTAAAAATGTGTTTTGAACCCTCAAAACCCATTTTTTTAAAGTTTAGTGGGAAATCTGACAATTAATTAAAGCAGAAATTAAATAAATGGATGTGATGTAATAAGTGATGTTTAGAGAAGTTGTATGGGGTATGAGTAATGAAATTTGCACCTCTCACCCTCAACCTTTTACTATGACACACTTTGAGGGGTTAAAAATGTGTCTTGAACCCTCAAAACCCACTTTTCTTAAGTTTAGTGGGAAATCCGGCAATAAATTAAGGCAGAAATTAAATAAATGGAGAAAAATAAATATCCACACATGTTAAATGTTGTGGAGATGAGGTGGAAAATTATGGGGGAGTTAAAGTGAAGTCTCAAGGTGATGTGGACTCCTAAAATCAAGGAAAGGACATGTGCTCAAATAGAATCGAATTTCTAGCATTAAATGAGAAAATTGCTTACTTGGAAATTCGAATTTGTGAAGTGAATGGACATTTGGGAGGATTTGGGAGAATATTTGGTGGAGATTTTTGTGAGAAATTGTCCCCACATGGGTTACCACCCATATACACTTGTCATTCTATCATAAAATTCGAATTTGACACACAAGGGAAGAAGAAAATGATGTCCACTTGCCAGAATTCGATTTTTATACTTGGCATTGGAGCTCTATTTAACAAATTCGAATTTCTCTTTGGGATTGTCACTTCATGCCACTTGTTTAATCACTTCTACATTGGGATTGACTCCCATAGTTTTATATAATAGAGCCTTGAGCTCTCATTTGTATCATATTGTTACTAGCTATTGTGATTGCGGAAGCATTGGTGCCTTGTACACTTACAAAGATATCAATAAAGACTTTGGGGTTTCATTCATGAGGTGTTCCTCCTTTTTGAGTGTGATGAATTGTTGATCATTGGTATAATTCCTTTTACTCATGCTTTGATCGAATTTGTTTCTATATGCTCTTGCAAATTTGTTAATGTAGAGCTCTTTTACATTGACATTTGATTTAGAAGTATGCTCTAGGTATAGAATGCTCTAGTTGGTTTTAAATATATCTCTAAAGTGTCTTATCATTGTTTATTGCTGAATCTATATGGAACTAATTCTTGATTGAAGTTTTGTAGAGGGAACATCTTGTTGGGATCACATAATCAAGTGTGAATGAAAGTTTTTGGAAAGACCAACCCACTCTTGATACATTCTTGAAGGAGTTCTCACTTGTTCTTTGAGCCTTCAGTTTTATCTTACAAAGTGGTTTTGCAGGGGTTTGGGCACATAGCTTGTATACATGCCGAACACTTATAAATTTAAATCTCTTTTAACATTGTACTTCATTTATTTCATTTGCTATTTAAGAGCTTGAAGATGGCTAAGCAAAGGCGAGAGTTTACTTTCACTCTTTAGCTTAGCTTTTTGTAAATTATAATTGTAGATATACGTTTTATCTTGTTGATTTTTTTTCACTAATACTTAACTTATTTTGCAGTCACTGTTTGGATTGTTTGCTAACTCTTATGTGGCAGATTTTGAAGAGCAACCTCCTGCAACAACTAACAAGTGTTTGCAGGACCTTTGGCAATTGTTTGGGGTTTGATTTCCAAGGATGTCGTGAGCCCTTTTGAGGCTTATTTTGGCCAAGTCGAGCTCACTAGAAGGCTACCCATTTTCTTCTCTAAGCAGTGGGAATTTGGCGGAAACTCACGCCTTGTATCCCTTGCATAAGTTTTGTGAGATCTTGTCACTACTTTCTCAATAAAGGACATTTAGTGTCCAAATTTCAAGTGATTATTGTGAGGACTCTCTTTGAAGTTTAGTTGAGGACTTTGAAGGGCCCTTTTCTCATTGTAATATTAATAAAAGATCTAATTTTCTTGTGGGAGCTTTGGATTTCTCCCATGGTATCTTATCTCCCCATTTAGAGGGAGACTTCTCTTGGGTGGATTGACATTTGCATGGTTTAAACTTTCATGCTTCATTCACTTACATGCATGCTTTAATTGGGAATTAACACAACTTCACTATCACATTTTATTAAGTTAAAGTTTGTTACAATTTCAGTTGAACTTTACATTCTCTATCTCATTGTTGCTTGAAGCTACAAGCTTACACTTTACTTTGGGCAATTCATCATTTAAATGCAAGCATTTTATATTCGTAACAGACTTTGATTTGTTACCATTTACCTTGGTAAATTGTTTCATGAGCACTTGAATACATGCTTTATTTTTATGTTACATTGTTATCTTGAATCTTGGAGCAATTTATTGTCATTGTCTATTGAAACAAATTTCACTTTCAAGTAAGTTACTTGTATCATTTTAATTCATTGATGAGACACATGCAACACTTGTAAACTAATTCCTCCAATTGAGATTATAATTGCAACTTATGTTGAACACTATTTCATTTTCAAGCATTGCAAATCAATCTCTCTTTTGGGGAAAAAATTTACATGCATTTCATCTAGGCATTTTAGTATAGGAAGCCCCCAAAGCTCATTAAAATTTTACCTCCAATATAAGTTGGTTGAAGTAGACATCTTAGGGACCCTCTACTCCTCTATTGACTCTTCACTATGACATCCATATCTTTGGGTGAAGGTTAGGTCTGAGAATTGAAGAGTTAAATTGTAATCTTGTTGTAGGGATAATTAATATAAATTAACGAAAAACACTTTCCATTACATTTACTTTACTTGTCTCTTGATGATTTGATGTTTTTATATGCAAATTCTATTCCAAAAACAAGTATTGTAATCCTTTCAAACAAGTGTTTTTTTTCATGCTTCAAGTCTAATTGCATATTGATGTCTTGGTTTAACACTTCCTTTCTCTTACATTTCCAAGTTAGTTACTAATTTTTGGGTTTTGGCAAGATATGTTTCACATGTTTTGATTCATAAAGTTTATTATCTCAAAAGAATTTTGTATCTTACATATTTTGTGCTAACAATTTTTGTTTACATTTCAGGGTTACTTTGCTTTATCTTTTGAGAGAATTTCATTTTATTTTGAGCAAATATATCTTTAAATTGTTGAGAAAATTCCTTATAAGGCACTGGTTTTATGGTTTTTGTCATATTAATGATTGACATTGTTATTTCAAGTTGCTCACTTCATATTTGCTCATAAATCTTTAAAAGTAATCCATTTTCACTATAACACTCTCCTAGAAACTCACATCTTTTCACTTAACTTTTCATTAGGAACCACCCCCCTTAGCTAACCTAGGAGATAGCTCAAGCGGAAAGAGTCGAGATTAGTGTGACAACCCCTTCTTTGAGTTCTTTGCCACCAACCACACCTTCTGGGGTTGAAGGCTTTTCTCACTAACTTGTGGGGAGGTGTGATCCGGATTGGATCATTATATTGTTTGTCATCCATCTCGATGCATTTAGAGTGGAAAAAGTGGAGGAATTAGCTCACGAGACTGTTTTTACTGACGAGACCCAGTTTGGGAAAACGAGGTCTGAAACCTTTCGGGAGCATTTTAAGGCACCAAATGACATTTTTGGGGGTAAAACTTTTCCATTTAGCGCAACATCATTTCATGCTATTCTACACACAGAGATCTTTCCGATGGTGCAAGAAGTGTGTCAATCAGAGTCCATATGCAAATGTTTTGCCACTCAAAAGTTGACCACCTTGTTTTCACACCTATAGTTTGGGATGATGCCGGGTCAGCCTCCATTATTCATGGAAAAGGGGTTAGCCACGTGTTTTTGATGTAAAAGACTCTAGAAGAGTCTATAATGTAACTCTAGTTAAGAGTTGATGTAGTCAAACTTAACCACCAGTAAGCTATTGGGCTGTATTATAACCGGGCCATTAGGAGAAAGTGGCATTCCATTATTTCGAGAGCATTTTGTTCCATAGCTGAGCAAAGATAGCCAGGAGAGATAGGAGGTAGAGCACACAGAGAGGATCTGTCCACTGTAGTAGCCCACGGGCCACAGGCATTACTTCTTTGTACCTATAACCATATTTCCAGACAGAGAAAGAGATCGAAGCGGCCTCACCTTCTAGTTGGGTTTTTCTCCTGAAAGGGTTTCCTAGAGAGCATATCTCGTGTCTTATGTGTGTGTGTGTGTGAGTTTATTTTTTCGTTCTCTACTCTGCATAATTTATATTCATATGCATGCACTAATTACTTTTAAGTTTACAGATCTTAAAGTTTAATAAAACTGTAGTAGTGTAGAATTTTTGGATTTCTAATATAATATTGTCAGATCTGTTGTGACAAATTGTCTAGTGGAATATCCATGACAATTTTTAGATTATGATGTCTCATACTCAGGGCACTCATTCTGAAAATTAATTGTCCTCATGGACTTAATCATGGAATCCCATCCCTCATAAACCTCTCCTAGGATGGGTTGGTATGTGAATCGTAGCAAAGCAATGATAGAGGCCTTGATCTTAATAGTAAGATCTACCCTCTTCCACCAAGCATCATCTAAGACTATATCCTTAACTCATTTTGGGTTGCTTGATTTGTGTTTCTCCAAAAAGACCAAAACTTTCAAATAACCACGACGCCAAGAGCGACCTTGACCTCTCTCAACCTCTTTAGCATGATGAATGTGGAGGCAAGCTGTGTATCTGCAATCTTCAACAATGATAGATATGTGTAATCTTTGTAGATTGTGAGGGCATTGGTATGGTTTTGTACGAAGTTGTTGTTGGAAAATCAAGGATATTATATTAGGGTTTGATTCTCCTTTCTTGATAATTACTTTTTGGTGTGTTGGCTTCTTTTACTTCTTTATTATCTTATCTTTCATCAAGCAATTATACATATATGAAGATCACAAAACAAGAGGCAAGATATAGGCACATGCCAGGGCAAAACCCCCCTCGAGGGGAAAACCCAGTCAATATAATTCTTCCTTTCAATAGTTTTCTTTGAGACTCTTTACCCTAGACCAAGACTAGACTTTCTCTCCACACCATCTCAGCCTTCAAAATCTTCGACCCCTTCCAGCGAATTCAACTAGGCAGAATTTCCAGCAACATGCAGGTTCTGGCAACAATGAAATCTTAGGAGACTTCGATCTCCCAACCCAAACCACGAAACAGAGAGAGAGAGGCACCAAAAGTTTGATTTTCTTCTTATCTAGAGACTCCCCCAAACTCGCACTTCTTTCGTCCTCCCATCAACAGATTTCGAACTTGCTTGAGAGTGAGTGCTTCAAATGAACTTCGACCTCCTTCAATATATAGGCTTCTAGTAGGTCGAATGGGGGTCCTTAGGCCGACTTGATGTGGAGGACACATAATTCATATTTGACTTGATACAAAACCTTTTTACATGATTCGAAAGCCCAAGAAGGGTCCCTTCGAATATACAATGACTCTATAAAGTCAATATTAATCTTAGGATTCCACAATGGGGACTTTGACTAATATGATGATGACCCAAGCATGAAACTCATGCTTTAATAAGTCATTGTTACAAGAATGAAATTTCTCTTTATTGTTTTGACAATTACATTACATAATGGCTCAAGTACATTATTGAAGACTGAACATAGTTAGTTTTTCCAACAATACCTCTTAACTAGGGAGGTATTCATAATGTACGAATACAATGGAAGATCTACATGAAGAACCTTTAGGCACCGTAATGCCATGGACTAGATTCCTGACCAGGGCAATCTATACAACCAGTCACTCAACAAATCACTCAATAATTTAGGCACTGCAATGCCTTGGCTAGGAAAATGCCATGGACTAGATTCCCAGCCAGGGCAATCTATCCAACCAATCACCCAACAATTTAGGCACAACAATGCCATGAACTAGATCCCTGACCAAGGCAATCTATCCAAGTGGGACTAAGGTGGACTCAAGCTTTCACACCCTCTAGGTACCATCAGGCTTACTTCCTAACCGCCAACCTAAACATACAAGTGTGTATTCAAAATAGAGCTCAATAAACAACATCACTTCTTCAATTTCGGGATTCCAGACATCAACACAAAGTGCTGGCTTGATGTCTCCCTAGGCAATGGTTCACTTGCAAAGCCTTAACAAATCTCTTCCATTTCTTTATCATCAATACAATCACCAATATCTACCAAACCCAACAGGTTCCTTAGATATTCGAACTTCTTATTAGGAATAACCTTTGTCAATATGTTTGCTACCTGTTTATCTGTCGGAACATACTCTAACTTCACGATCCCATCCTGCACCAAATTTCTAATAAGGTGGACCTTATTATTGATATATTTTGTCCTCGAATGAAACATGGGATCTCCATGTGAAAATTCCTTAAACCCGCAAGGAATCCCTACTGCAGCAACTGATGATATTTCTCCTACTTGTTAGATTTACATGAACAAGTTATTTGCAGTTTCCTACGACAAACATTGAAATACATATGCTGCAGCCTACACCAATTAAATAATATGCCAAAACAAGAAACTGAACAATAGAGAAAGATACACAAAAATGTCAGTTGTTTTTGGACAAACGTCCCTGGAAAAACCCAATGCGGGAAAACCAGTGCAGCAAATCTGAGGGTTTTTATTATTAAAATGAAGTATTTATGTATACAACTACTGGATGCCCTCCCGACAATCCAACTACAGAGAAAATTACTTAGCAGAAGAAACTGGTGAGATTACCTCACTCTACACTGCAAGCCCTGACTGATTCGACAGATGAACCACGAGTTCCTCGACTACTTATCCATTGCCCCTGCCTAGGCCATGCGTCAACCTCTAAGGCCGTGCGTCCTCTCAACTGGGAATCGATTTGTCCTCATAAGCCTATTCCAATCCTCCCGACTCAGAAACGTCAGCTTCCTTAGCAAAATTAGACTTCTGTGCTGGAAGCTACTGCGCTGCTATGTGTGGGGCATGCGTGAGCCCTTCTTGGCTCAGCATCACCCTCTTTGCCCTTTGCGCTGACTCCTCTGTGTGTCTCTCTGCCTCTCTGCTAAGTATCCTTGGCTTCGAAGAAGATCCTCCAACCAAAACCCTCTCTGCCCTTCTCTGCGTGATCACTACATATCATTGCACTGCCTCTAGCTTCAACAATTCAATCCGACTAATCAACTCTGTGTGTGTCTTCCATATGACCCTCAAGCCTCCTTAAATAATCTTCTCGTTGACATTCAACGACCCAGATTAAAAGCTAATCAATAGCTAAGATCATTTCTTCTTGATTCTCGTCTTCTTCTAGAAGTTACACCCATAGTTAGATTAATACCCATTAATTATTTTAATTTCCTAAGTTTAGACTTAGGGCCCCATTAAAAATAATTAATTATTTTAATAAAACAATCTCCGGGTGGAATATCCCAAAACGCTTTCTGGGTTCTTTGGAATACATGTGCCCAAGCCTCCCTACAAAATTTGAGACTTAGAGCACATCTGAATCCCAATGCTACTAGAAAGCAACACTCCCTCTTAGCGACGAATGTGCTCTAGCAATGCATCCCACTGAAGCATCACTTTGACTTCATAACATCGTCCTCTGTGCTACTGATATTTGACATGCTGTCCACCAACTATTGCGCAAATGCTGCATCTGTACTGCTGCTTAGCCTGCCATTATCAAAACTACATCCGTACTGCAACTCCCTCTTAAATTATGCATTTTTGCTGCTGCTGGCATTGCCATTGCCAACTACTTCTGTTGATGCTATTGCATCGGCAACGGAAAAACATCCCAAATTATTGAACAAGTGTTCAACATAGATGCATCTCGATGATGAAGATCTGACTTCTGCTAGTCTCACACTATCCCTTTGAAGCCACTGCACTGCTGCTGCTACTGCACTGTGCCTCCTTGCATTGCTGCAACTCTGCACTATGCTGCTAAGACTTGGCGTTCTAGCCACTGCATCTGTTGCTTCAACACTCCTTTGCACTTATAACACTTAGTCCATCCTGCTACTACTGATCTGGGCTCCCGTAGCAAGGAATTGATCCCAGAGGTGGACTCCTCAAGGATCCCGCCCATCTCTAGCTCTTTCGTACTACAACTCCAAAACAGACCACCTCCCTCCTAGAGGTATCTCGGCTATCATGGCGAACTCCTCCTCCTCGAGCTTTGCGGTTGCAGCCTTCAGATCATTCTTCTCATCTTTGTCCTTCTTCCTAAGAGAACACTGTGTTGCCTAGTGACCCATTTCTCTTCCTCCTCCTTGGGCTTAGACCCACTGCTGCTGCTCTCGTCAAGTTTACACTTGACCAAGTCTCTCCTCAGCTCCTCTTGCTTAAGAGCTGCCCACATCTCATCCCAATTTGGCAAAGTAGCCTTGCCTAGGATACTCTGGACAAAGACTTGCCACTCATTTGAGACAAAATTGAGGGCCAGTCTAACCAACTTGGACCCTTGAGGTGTAGACCCCACAACTGCTAACTCATCCCAGGTCTCTTGAAGCTTCGTGAGGAATGGATCTATGCGCTCCCACTTCTGCATTTGTGCAGATCTCAGTTTCGACTCTAAGTACATCTTCTGCTGCTCGGAAGATCCCTGATATAGCGTAGACAACACATCCCACATCTCCTTAGTAGTCCCTCTGCTAGCGATGTGACATATCACATGATTCTTCACTCCGTCGAGGATCATTCGCTTTGCCTTCACCATTTTTTCCTTGTACTTCTTCAGCGGATCTGTATTTGTAGGCTCAGCCACCACGCTATTGACATAGGTCTTGAGGGAGTGCTCATCTAGAAGGAATGACATCCTTGCCTTCCAGATGACGTAGTTGGATGCTCCATCCAACCTGTCATAATCTCTCAGCCCACTAGTTTCCATCTCTGCAACGAAAATGTCGAACTGCTCCTCTCTGATTCTTGCTGCTGCTGCTCAACCAATAGGAAAACAGACTTCTTGGCAAGAAGTCTACTGAGGAAAAAATTCCCTTACTGTTCTTCTCTTCTCTCTTCTGACGTCTTTTTGCGAGCAAAACGACCTACAGAAATAACTACGTCCCACCAGCTCTTCCTCACGGCAAGATTTCGATCTGGAAGCTATTCTCTTTGTTGACTCACTCAGAGAAAGACTGCCTCGAAATTCATCCCTCCTGGCTTGGACTGCCAAACCCCTCTGGGGATTCGAACTGCTGCCTCTTGCAACTATTTCGATCTCCTTTTCTGCTCAATGCTGGGTTCTCTAGCACTATTCTTCTTGCTTCACCTTCATTGCTCTGATACCATGTGAAAATTCCTTAAACTCGTAAGAAATCCCTACTGTAGCAATTGATGATATTTCTCCTACTTGTTAGATTTACGTGAACAAGTTATTTGCAGTTTCCTACGACAAACATCGAAATACATACACTGTAGCCTACACCAATTAAATAATATGCGGAAACAAGAAATTGAACAATAGAGAAAGATACACACAAATGCCAATTGTTTTTGGACAAACGTCCCCAGAAAAACCCAATGCTGGAAGACCAGTGCGGAAGATCTGAGGGTTTTTATTATTAAGTTGAAGTATTTCTGAATACAACTACTGGATGCCCTCACAACAATCCAACTACAGAGAAAATCACTTAGCATAAGAAACTGGTGAGATTATCTCACTCTACATTGCAAGTCCTGGGTGATTCGGCAACTGAACCACGAGTTCCCTGGCTACTTCTACGCCTCCCCTGCATGGGCCTTGCGTCAACTCAACTAGGAATCGATTTGCCCTTAGAAGCCTATTCCAACCCTCCCGACTCAGAAATGCCAGCTTCCTCAGCAAACTCAGACTTCTGTGCTAGAAGCTACTGCGCTGCTCTGCGTGGGGCCTGCGTGAGCCCTTCTTGGCTCTGCGTCACCCTCTCTGCCCTCTGCGCTCCCTCCTCTGTGTGTCTCTCTGCCACTCTGTTAAGTATTCTTGGCTCTGGAGAAGATCCTCCAACCAAAACTCTCTCTACCCCTCTCTACATGATCACTACAAATCACTGCGCTGCCTCTAGCTTCAACAATTCGATCTGACTAATCAACTCTCTATGTTTCTTCCAAATGACCCTCAAGCCTCCTTAAATAATCTTCTCGTTGACATTCAACGACCTGGATTAGAAGCTAATCAATGGCTAAGATCTTTCCTGCTTGATCCTTGCAATGTTGCACGAAGCGGGAGCGTTTTTTGGAAGCGGGGACGCCGAAGCGTCATTTTCCAAAAATCTAGGAAGCGAAGCGTCCGCGGAAGCGTCTGCTATATATATATATTTTTATATTTTTTTGCATTTATACTCAAAACAAACATCCAAAATACCAAATTAATTGTAGAAGACATGAAAACATGCATATTTTTGCATAAATCAAAATAGATATAACATCCATTGTACATTAATGATTAACTATTCGAGCATCAACCATTTGGATGCATCAACCATCTAGAATCTAGATTCTTCTCCTCTTGTCTAGCCTTTGCCTCTACCTCGATTGTTTAGGGATATTAGTCAACATTTCCCAATTTTGATCAAGCTACCTAATTCAAGACTTAAGTTATGGTAGAAAAAGCTTAACATGCTTGGTCGATGATTTTGACTTGATTGATAGGTAATTTTTTGCTAAGGGCGTGACAAAGGAGTTCAACAATTAACACCACCAACACTAGGGTACATATAGGGCTTGGTGCTCTTGATTAAATGATAATCGCATACTTTCATACTTTGATATAATCTAATGAAATGCCACAATCCCATTGATCCTGAATTCTTGAAAACTGTTAAGTCTGCTGAATTTTGAATAGAATATGAAATTCTATTTTCTCCATATGAAGTCCAATGAGGCTTGGAACCACTCTCAAACATCCTGAGTCATTATATATAGATATATTTAAGTAAAAGATTGAAAAATTTCTCTCTCTCCTCTCTCTCTCTTAAGAATTTAACTTACCATGGGGAGTTCTGCTATATTTATATATATTTTCTTCATTCGTCACCCTAACCCAAGGGCGACCACCCACACAGCAAATCACCTAATCTTAAAAATTTGAAAACAAACCAAACGATTTTTCTAACGGCCTTTCCGGAGTTTTCTGGAAGCGTTACGGAGCGGTACCAGGAAGCGTACATTCCTCCTCCGAAGCGCCATGCTTCCAGACAACCGAAGCGCCGTACGAAACACGCTTGGCGCTTCGGAAGCGATTGCTTCCGTACAAGTTTATCCAATTTCACACAGAGAAGCGTCGAAAAAATGCCGAAGCGGCGCTTCCGAATTCGGAAGCGCGCTTTGGGCCAAGTCCTAGGCGCTTTCCGTACGGGACGCGCTTCGGGGGCTCTCGCGCGGGGGCGCTTCGTGCACACTGATTTGGAGTCTCCATTTGAGATGGTTAACTAGAGAGATCCTCCGTCTCTTCATCAATCCAACTCAAATCAGGGGACGACTCCTCCACAACCCAATCAGACTCTAAATCAACAATGTCCAATAAAATTGGATCTATATCCTTTGGTTGCACTTGTTTTATGAGCATTCGAAGGTTGTAGTAGATGAAAACCAACTTCTCCAACCTCTCATGCTCCAACTTGTTTCTCTTTTTGTTGTGGATGTGCTCAAACACTGACCAATTGCGCTCACAAGAAGAAACATTGCAGGGTTGACTCAGAACTCTAATGGCGAATTCTTGTAATTGTGGTGCCTTCGTGCCACAATCTATCCACCAGTGAACTGTAAAAAAATAACAACAAAGATTATTAGTTTGCAATGCCAAACATATAAAAGAGAACTAGCAAAATTACAAGCTAAGTTCTAACAATTTGCACTTACAAGGCATTTTCTTGTCCTTGAGACGTTAGCTTGAGTTGAATCCAAACATACCAGATGCCCCCTTGTACATATCTCATTGTATGTTGATTTTGTCTTGAATATCTTGATCCGGGAACATCTTCTCAATGCATATCATGACACCTCTCATCACCTCGGGATCTCTTTGAATGCTAAACCCCTCGTTATAGAATAAGCTCGGATTGAGATATGCTCCTGCTACATGCAATGGTGAATGTATTTGTCTGTCCCACCTGGAATCAATAATTTTCCATATAGGGAGATATTTAGATTCATTTCCCTTATATAAAGTCTTTATGGCCTCTTTGGCCCTGTCCATGCCCTCATAAATATATCCCATTGCAGGTTTCTCTCCATCCATCAATCTCAAGACATTCACAAGGGGCTCAGTGAAGCTAGCAATCTTAGAGACTTTGTCCCACAAACTATCACCAAAGACATGCTTTCACAGAAAATGCTTCTGGTTTTGTGCTATCTTTCCAAAATACCCATTGTTAGTTACAAAACATTCTTCTCAAAGCTCGATACTCATACAAAAGGCTTTGGAGGGAAAGCAAGTTTGTAGCAAACCGTGTGACAGTTGGGCGACTAAGCTCACCTTGTGTGAATTCCCTAATAAGGTTCAACACCCAAGCATGATTATAAATATACTTGGTAATTTGCTTGCATTCTTGCACAACATTTTGCACCCACTCCAACTTCCCAATGTCCTCTAGCATCAAGTCTATGCAATGGGCAGCGCATGAAGTCCAAAAACTGGTGGGATATTTGGCACAAAGTAACCTTCCAGCTGCCACATAACTTGATGCATTGTCCATGATTACTTGGACAACATTTGCAACGCCAACTTTCTCCACCACATCAGCGAACAATGAAAAAATCAAATGTGCATCTTTTACTTTGCAGATGCATCAATGGATTTTAGGAACATGGTTCCTTTAGGGCAAGCTACAACAAAATTTATTTTTGTTCTACCCCTCTGATCTGTCCACCCATCAGACATAAGCGACAACCTGTAAATTTTCAAGAGCTTTTAATGCTCTCCAATTGTTCCTTGACATGGTCAAGCTCCTCATCTAGCTCTTTCCCCCTAAGTGCATTATAAGTTGGGGCTTTGTATCTAGGGCCAGCACATGCAACGGCATCCACCATGGGCTGATAAAAATAAGGCCTTGCATAGTTGAACTAAAGATTGTTATGGTACCAAGGTCCAAAACCTCCTCACTATCATATTTGCCTCCTTCCTCTTCTTACCATTGAAACTATCCAAGGTTGGTTGAGATCCTGGAGTTGTACGAGGACTGAAGAAAGAAGAGGTTATAATCTTGTTTGCCATAACAGTTGAAGAGGAGTTACCAACACCTGGACTTTGAAACTGTGCCTCACTTTGAGATGAAGATCTACCTATCCCAACAATCTCATCCTTCCTTTTTGCCCTCTTACAACTTATTTCTTTAATGGATTCCAAAGCAGCTACCATTCCAGTAGTGACTTCATCAAGGCAAACTTTGACAACATCTGGCACCATGCCCAAGAATTCTGGCTAGGTGGTATTTCAGTCTATTTATGCCTGTATACATTGTGGCATTGCAATAATTGCACTTGATAGTGGTCATTACCAGGAATGATTTGTTGACCATGTGGCCATGCCGAATCGCGAGACTGCCTGAAACCTTTTGGTGGCATGGTAACAAAATCTGGAAGAAAACAAAAAAAATATATATATATATAAAATAAAAATAAATTAAAAAATAAAAAAGAATAAAATGGTTTTAAATTTTTTTTATTGGTTTTGGATTTTTTTTTAATTTGCAAAATATTTTGGTTGTGTGGCTGAGTTTCTTAGAACCATACAATGGCCCTGTGTGGGTGAGAAACTCATCCACACAGGGCCGTTGTGTGGCTGAGAAAATCAGCCACCTATGGCTGGTTTTCTGAGCCACACAGCGACCCTATGTGGCTGAGTTTCTCACCCACAGGCATTCCCAATCAAAAAATAAATTGCAAACATAAAAAACAAAACAAAAACAAAAACAAACAAAAAATACATGGAAAACATTCTAACTAGGTTCATGAAGCCTACCTGAAGCTTAGTCTGATCAGATGAAGCCTCCTTTAGCCTCCTCCAACAGCTCCTTCACGCTCCTTTAGCTTCACTCTCAAGTTTCAACACTCACACAAATTAGCCAAACACTCAAATGACAAGTGAATGAGAAATAGAAGGGAGAGAGGTGCTTGTAAAGTTTTCTTTTCCCTCCAATTTCCCGTTTCCTCCACCTCATTTCCAAAAAATAAAAAATAAAAAAGGAATTTTTTGACAGTTTGGGGGTTTGCTGCCCGAAGGGTCTTATAGGGGTCCGATGGGAGTCTTATAGGCTACCCGCAGGTCTAATGAGAGTAAACGGGTCTTGTACAAAACCCGCCGAGTAAGGGTAAAGAACGCGGGTTTAATGAGGGTCATTTGTCCTCCCTTCTAATCCGTTCTTACCCACGGGTTTAATAAGGGTGGTGCTTCAATGGTATCAACCCACACTCATACCTTGTCCTACACCCGCACCTATGTTATTTACATTCCAATGTACATCTATTACACATTATCGAGGTGCCAATGTGATTGAGAAGTTTGTCTTTGATTATGGACACTTTAAAAACTTTAAACAACATGGGCGGCAAATAGAATTGATCATCTAACTAGAACAGTAGGATCACACTCATTATAGGAAACCTATAAACAAGAAAATTCTACCAGCTTTCTATTGAGCTTAATGAACTCCATTCCAATATTAGAAGAAAGAGATACAACCGACAGAAATTAAATGACTGAAACTTAACTTGTAATAAAAAAACAAATGTGAAGCAGCACAATGCATAAAATTGTTTATTTTTCTCACAACCAGATATATGCTTATTACTCTAGCTGAAAGAGGAAAAGGTAAAAGATGTGCACACCATCTGGAAAAGATTTTGATGGGTTTGTGCACTTCCATGTCTATGGTATAGTTTCTACAATTATGAACCTATAAGTGATATTTTCTTAAGATACCAATATTATATGTCTATGACACATTATCGAGGTGCCAATGTGATTGACAACTTTGTCTTTGATTATGGACAATCTAAAACCTTTAAACAACCTGGTCAGCAAATAGAATTGATCATCTAACTAAACCGGACCTATAAACAAGAAAATTCTACCAGCTTTCTATTGAGCTTAATGAACTCCATTCCAATATTAGAAGAAAGAGATACAACCGACAGAAATTAAATGACTGAAACTTAACTTGTAATAAAAAAACAAATGTGAAGCAGCACAATGCATAAAATTGTTTATTTTTCTCACAACCAGATATATGCTTATTACTCTAGCTGAAAGAGGAAAAGGTAAAAGATGTGCACACCATCTGGAAAAGATTTTGATGGGTTTGTGCACTTCCATGTCTATGGTATAGTTTCTACAATTATGAACCTATAAGTGATATTTTCTTAAGATACCAATATTATATGTCTATGACACATTATCGAGGTGCCAATGTGATTGACAACTTTGTCTTTGATTATGGACAATCTAAAACCTTTAAACAACCTGGTCAGCAAATAGAATTGATCATCTAACTAAACCGGACCTATAAACAAGAAAATTCTACCAGCTTTCTATTGAGCTTAATGAACTCCATTCCAATATTAGAAGAAAGAGATACAACCGACAGAAATTAAATGACTGAAACTTAACTTGTAATAAAAAAACAAATGTGAAGCAGCACAATGCATAAAATTGTTTATTTTTCTCACAACCAGATATATGCCTAATACTCTAGCTGAAAGAGGAAAAGGTAAGAGATGTGCACACCATCTGGAAAAGATTTTGATGGTTTTGTGCACTTCTATGTCTATGGTATAGTTTCTAAAATTATGAACCTATAAGTGATATTTTTTTAAGATACCAATATTATAAAACATGACATTGAGAATAAAATGATTCAATTAAATCATCATGAAGGCCAAACCTTTATTTATAATCGATTTAAACATCAAATGATGGTTGAAAATTATTAGTATCAAGGACATTTCTAATACTCACAATTTGTTGAAGGGGCAATCCTCGTTTAGCATCATCATAGGCAGCAAATCGCAACTCTTCATGGCTTATGTCCCCACTAATATCACAAGGGAGGCTGGACAAGCATGATTCCAAATTATCTTATTAGTTTGGATCATTGTCATTACTAACCAATAGACTAACAACAAAATAAAGGCAACAGATGGGAGGTTCGAGCTACATATAAATTCCTCAACTATCACACATTATCCAACTTCCACGAAGATCAACTCTATTCTAAGTACTATTAATTCAGCCAAACACAATTTTATCCTTTGTAAAACTGAGAAGCAATTGCAAGAATGTATGTCTTACTATTTCCAATGACCATAGCATGTAAGTTTCCAAAGAGGTTGCTCATTTTTATAATCTTCAATAATCTGTTGTTTGCATAGATTTGGATCATCACACCTACTCCAGATCCAACCAAATGCTAGTTAATTACAATATAGTCAACTTACATTACAACATGTAAGAAGTGATATATACAAACACAACCTAGAGAATACTGTAATTGACTGCCCTTCTTAAAACTGGACAATGTACATACACATGATTTGCCACCTTGGGTTGAGAATCATTCTGTCGAGATCCCAGTGAACCAGCCCCGGATAATGCTAGAAAACGATTCCCTCCTTCCTTGTTATCAGATGCCTAAATCTCAATCACATATATCAGAGACTAGTACTGTAACAAAAAGTTCAACAACTAATCTAGCCATTCTATTATACATGCAGAACAAAATTTAGAAAGACAAAACATAAATGTTTTATTGCGGAGCCATTTTGCCATCTTTTACTCTGCCTTCCCAATTACACAGAACGTTTTTTCTTGGATAAATTAACTTCTAAAAGTCATAGGGAGGCTGTCAGATGCAAATGATTAGCCTACAGCCATAAAAAAGTCCCATCAGTCCAGAATAAATCATAGAATTTTAAGGATAAAGCCCGATTAATTTAATCTACACCTCATTCAATTTTATATACATGGTGGTTAAAACCCCACTAGCACAATTGGTTTTGAAGGCCCCATTCTGAATGGCAACCCAGGTTCAAAACTCCACAGTAGCCAGGAGGACACACCCAAAATCCAGCCATGTTAACAGTTGGTATGGCCCAGCCCAGATGCAATCCCCAGGTGATTTTGACAGCTTAGATGCCCTTGGGTTGTGGTTTTTTAGACCACAGGCTAGTCCTGCAAGTCACAGACACACTAGCAAACAAGAACAAAAAATTTGATATACATGGTGACAGAAACGAAATGAAATTTATCAGGTCTTCAAAAGACGAAAACAAGTGAAAAGGACTTGAGAATACAGCAAGCAATTAAAACATTTCATGTTGCTATTTCATAATAAAGCAACAGTATTATTATTGCCATCTTTGATCAAGCATCATTTCTTGTCAAAATTCAAATTTGAATTTGGACCAGGTATTTTTGATGCTTTTAACTTCATAACCTTATCTTTTATTCTGCCTTCCCAAATACACACATTTTACCTTGGAGAAATAAACTCCTAAAAGTCCGAGGGAAGCTGTCAGATGAAATTAACGATTAGCCTACAGGCATACAATATATCCTATCAGTCCGGAATACATCATGGAACTTTAAGGATCTTTCACGTCCATAATAAGACCTGATTAATTTAGTCTACACTTCATTCAAATCAATATACATGGTACCAAATGGAATTATACGAAATTAATATTGGTGTTCACAAAAGACCAAGTCAAAGGGGCTAGAGAATACAGCAAGAATTTGTAGCATTTCATGCTGCTATTTAATATCGCTACAATATTATCATTGGTATCTTTGATCAAACATCATTTCTATCATCTGCAATCTTGCCAACAGAAAGTAAATATTCCTTTGGAGTCAGGACAAATTACATCAAAAATAGTTTTGACATTTTTAACTTCATAACCTTATATTCTTATTGATGTAAAAAATGTGAATTTGAGCCAATACACAATATAAATATATTGCATATTTTTCATGTGTTGTGAATCACAGTCTCCGACATGGTATCTGAGCCAAACATCGTAAACAATAGTTGGAATCCGAGTTTATCACAGCAGTTTTGGAACTTGAGAAGATTTAAAGTTTGATCTAGTCCTGGAAGACAAATCTGCAGTTGCTAAGATCTTCAACCAAAGTCGGTTTGTAGGTTCATGGGTCCAGGAAGAAATCAACAATTAAAAAAGAGAGAAATTTTAAATAGAAGTTTCTTAATTTTATAAAGTTTGCATTTAGATTAGGCATGATACATCATACAGTAGAAGTGTTTTTTGAAGATAAAAGTTTTGACTCATCCCGGAAAATGCACACCCAGAGAAATTTGCACAACCCTCAGATGGATTGGAAGAAAAGATAGCATAGATGCAAAAATAAGAACACAAAATGTGAAAGCCATAGAAGAAACTCACAGGAAGACATGTGAATCTCTGCATGATTTCATATTACAAATGGGAAGAATACTCACCACTATGTTGGCAA
>APFE031050076.1:39516-77436 GCA_000404065.3 Pinus taeda
TTTAAAGAATATCACTCCAGAAGAAGCATGGAGCTCAATTAAACCAAATGTAAGTCACTTTCGTGTTTTTGGAAGTGAAGCATGGGCCCATATTATAGATGAGAAACATAAAGCTTTAGAACCTAAGAGTGAAAAATGTATTTTTGTTGGATATTCTGAAGATGTCAAAGGATATAGACTTATTCAACTTAAGTCCAAAAATGTTATCATTAGAAGAGATGTAAAGTTTGCTAAAAATATATCGGCCTACGAGCCTAGTTCGGCAGATGTGCCACCTCTCTCTATCTCTTCTACTTTTGAAAATATTTCTTCTTCAAATGATGAAAACGAGGATGACAATCCCGCCCCACCTTCTCGAGATCCTCCTTCAACTCCTCAGCTTCCAAAATGGGTTTGTGCTACTAGAGATGCAATAGGCACTCTTTCCGATGATCCTACAAATTAGCGACGTACATGTTCTCAATTCGATAGAGCCTCTTCTTTACTGGCTCAAGCTTTAGCGAATTATGATCCTGACACCTTTGCAGAAGCTTCAGGCCATCCAGATTGGGATGCAACTATGAATGAAGAATATCGTTCATTATTGGCAAATGATACATGGGATCTTGTTCCTCTACCAAAGGGATGAAAACTTGTTAGATGCAAATGGATTTACATAACCAAGTATGGACCAGATGGAAAAGTTGATAAACATAAAGCTCGTCTTATTGCCAAGGGTTTTTCCCAAGTTGAAGACATTGACTATACTGAAACCTTCTCCCTTGTTTCCAAAATGAAAGTCCATCAGATGGATGTTAAATCTGCCTTCTTGCATGGGGACTTGTAGTCTTGTCCTTGAGAAATGAAGGCTTCTCTTGTAGAATTGAGGGTGGAAATAAATACAGAGTAGGATGGTCCCAAATTAGTAAGAATGGAATAGATAAGAGTACCATCTTCTTTCTTAACCTTAACACCTTCCAAGATAAGTCTAAGGGTCTTGAACTTGGACAAAAATCTTCAATGGAAGAAAAATTATTGGGGTCCAATGTAAGCAACTCATTTTTGAGTTGATGGTCTCTAAGTTCATTTTTAATTCCAAAAACTTTAGTGATCTGTTTCATTGTTCATTAGGAATATCAAGTTCTGCGATATGGAGTCTAAGGTCTGGAGAAATAGACATTCCTATCAACCCATGTGCTTGATCTTTCCCATTTTCCTGTTTGGATTCCTTATCTTCATCTTTTGGTTTGGATTCTTGGCTTGAGGCTATTCTGTACAGACCTTTACTTCTAAGTAAATCCAAAATGTAGGACCACCATTGGAAGTAGTTGGTGTTGTCAAGAATAACTTGCCATGGAATTTCCATTTTAATAGAAACTGAAGCTGTAGATGCTTAAAATAAGTGTTCCAATGGAAAGATCTTGAAAAAATAGGCTTATTAAAAAAAAAAGGCTCTGAAAATGACTTTCGGATGAAGAAGTTATGGCTTTTTGAAGAAAAGTTGTTGAAGATGTTGACGAAGTGCGAGAATGTGCGGTAATGAATGATAACGTTATATTTAAAAAAAAACTGCCCCCTTTCCAAACTTAATCTAATTAGCTCAACAAAAAGAAATATTTGAACTCAAGATGTTTATTCTCATAAAGTAGCTTTGGACCAAGTGAGCTAGATTAAAAGGTTAGTAATTTTTGGAAAAGAGGAAGGGGTTTTTTTATTTCTAGTCACTAAAGCTTTGGGGTGTGTGCTTACTTAAGAAAGCTCTTTTTCCTTACAAAACAAAAAACACAAAACCCAACACGGGCATACAAAAAAAAACAAACCTTACGTCTTGAAGTTTGATTTAGCCAGAAACTAAATATTTTCCTCCATGTTTCTGATTGTCTGAGATCACACAAAGGCATGGCAGAAAAGAGCATACGCATGAGAAAAATCCTTCCTTTCTGTTTCTGATTTGCCCAGAATGTACAGAGTTGTAGGGCAAAGAGAATACAAACAAATGAAAGGTATAGATCCGGTAATAAAAAAATAAAGAGCTAAATAAACCGAAATAAACAAAGAGAAAATAACTAAAAACTACAAATAATAAGCATGTTTTCACACTTCAGTTGCGTAGAAACATCAACGGATAGAATCCTAGGTGGATGAACTTGTGCTTAGATGGATGCTATGGTATTGGCCATCTTATAGCTTCATGGAGAGCACAAAAAAAGTAACTCCTTGGCCCAAAATTTTCTGGGTTCATGTTAATCTAATGGCTTCTCGTTTCTCTAGTGGTTTCCTCTATGCTTCCATAAGATTATGTTTATTCATAGGGCTTACGTAGTGTTCTACTTGTGGAAATAGAGACCACGAACATGGTAGAGGAACTAGAGATGAATATCCTTTCTGCAACAATGGGAGTGGACTCACATTTTTATAAAACAAAGGAGTTTTTCTTCAGTTGGTAATGGCACTTGTGGTGTTCCTAATTATGCAAATAGAGCACATAAATATATAGGGAATGTGAGAACCCAGTATGGGTGTCAAATGGAGGGTTGTTTCAATAAGACAATTATGCACAATTATGGGAATTTATGATAGAGTGTGGTTACTAAGGGGCTTATGTGTTATTGGAGTGGTGGGTGGAATGGTTTTTCAGCTGAAGTTTCAGATTTAGTAAAGAATGTATTCTCAAGTGGAAAACCCACTACAAAAGTGATAATAGATGGATCATTTAACCTAGTCAATTTTCTTTTGCAGGTACTACAAATAGATTTGAGTGTGGATTGTCAAAAATCCATTGCAACGATTAACAAGAATGGCTTTTGGTTTTTCCCCAATGGATAATATTGATGATTCCAATGTCCCCCCAAAAGATAAAGTTGATATCGAGATTCAATTGGGTGCAACTAAGGGATCAAAGGTTAAGAATCTCAAAGTTGAGGGTAACTTAGAGCCATTTCTTGAGGCTTCAAAGATTGATAAGGATGTGCACCCCAATAACTTTTATCCTTCATTTGCTCTTGAAAAAGTTGATAAATGAAAATTTAGTAAAAATTTAATGTTACTAATTTTCATAACAAGAGTCCGGTAGCTATGGATTCATTTAAAGCATACAAATTGATCAGGAAAGCATCAATTACAGTCCATGTACTCGCAAATGAATTAGAGATAAGATCGAGCCACAGAGGTAATGAGGCTACTACTGTGTACTCGAAACCATCCAAATATTCAAAGGATGAGGAGGTTACCTGTGGTGTTGTTAATAGCTCCAAATGGCCATTTTCCAAACATTGTTCAAGTTTGGAAGCTTCTACATCTAAATCGTTAGGTGATAGATGACCCAAATGAAAGAATTAGTTGATGGAACAACATACGAGGAGCTTTGTGGGTTTGACTGTGGAAGGGGATGTGTAGAGTCAACATAGTGTTGCGTAAGTGCATTGTCAGAAGCCTCATATGACTATACAATAAAGAGAAGTTGCAGAAAAGGTAATATGAGTATGGTTCATGAAGCTCAGCGGTCTCTGTACAAACAATGATGCCTAAGAAAGAGTATTGCACACTACGCTGATCAATTGAAAGGGAACAATCGCATTAGAGCATGGATCTCGAGTGTTGAAGCTAATGAAGCACAAGGAAACTCAATATACCAAGATCTTAAATATTTATGACAATTTAGTGTTGAAATTTGACAACGAATTATGTAAATATGTGTAAAACTGTATTAGTTACTGCCAAGTTAGTTTTATACTGAAACAATGGTTATGTAATGGAGGAGGCTCTTATGAAAATGATGAATGCCTAAACTATTGTATCATGGAGAATCATTCTTGATCAAATAAAGAATCCAATCCCTTGTCCAGTGGATGTTTCCTTGACACCCAGTCAACGTTTTACCAAGTAAAATCTTGTGTTTCTACTTGTGTCATTTTGTTTGGTTTCCATTCAATTTCATTTTATATATTTCTTGTTTAATTAACCTTTTAAACCAACAAGTGGTATCGTATCCAAGTTGAGTTTAGGAAGAGAAAGATGTTGCATCCTAAGAAATTCAATTAAAATATTTGATTCCGCGGAGCTATTGGTGGAACGATGTCCAAAGCGATTGTGTTTGCAAGGAAGAGGAGCGATGAATACTGCCACCATTATTAATGTTGGATGCTATCAAGAGATTCAGACCACCAGTGATGTAGGAGAAAGAAATATGCAGAGCACATTTTTTATTGAGTTGAGTTGGCTGCGTTTTTTTTTTTTTTGAAGCGGTAAAACCTGAAGAACTACACAAAACACATCTTTTATTGAGTTGATTTTAGATGCTACATTTTTTATGAAGCAATAAAGCCTGAAGAAGTACGTATTTATTGTAAGTCTGAAGGAGGAAGCCCACTGGTGGTTGAGCCATCGTTGGAGAAATTGAAACTACTAACCTATCCCACTGATGGTTGTGCTGTCAGAGCTCCCAGAATTATAGTAAAGGCTGTTGGCCTGTCCAGAGTCACAAAGAATTCATGGTTAGTGTCGATTGGTGGGAAGCCCAATGCCATAGAGCAGTGTAGTGGGAAAATACTGAATGAAGAAGGTTTTTTTTGAAAGAGAAAAAAACAGTAGCGTTGTTTCTCACTGTGGAGGCTGGGTAGTTTTTTCCCTGGTAAAAATTTGTTCAATAAATTCATTGCATTGAAGAAAATATTTTTTTTTAGGAAACTGAAGTAGGGTTTATTAAAAGGGTTTCTTTAAATTGAAGGACAATTTTTTTCTAGGAAAACTGAAATTAAATAAGAGAATATTTCAAAAAATTGTTGTAAGTTTTTTTTAGTAAATTGAAAAAAAAGGGGGGACAATTTTTTTGGAAGGGAACAGAATTATGGAATTTTCTTTGGTAACAAAAATTGGAGTAGAAAATATTAGAAACCCTAGTTGAAAGATAGAAACCATGGGAGAAAAGAAATGACCAAAATGACAAATGCAAAGTTCGAGGTGGAGAAATTCACTAGCAAGAACAACTTTGCTTTATGAAATTGAAAGTTAGGGATTTGTTGGTGCAACGAGGGTTACAAAAAACATTGGACAAGGCAAATAAGAAACCTGCTAACATGACAAATTCAGATTGGGAGGACTTGGATTCTCGATCTCTTAGTACCATCAGGTTATGCCTCACGGATGAATTTCTCTTCAACATTGTTGAAGAGAGTACAGCTGCAGGTTGATGGGAAAAGATAGAAAAACTATATATGACAAAATCGTTAAACAATAGAATTTATTTGAAATGACAATTGTACAGTCTCTAGATGAAGGTGGGTACAAAAGTTGCAGAACATTTAAATGTTTTTAATACACTTATATGCCAATTAGCAGATATGGAAGTTAAAATTCAGGATGAAGACAAAGTTATAACCTTGTTGTGTTCTCTGCCCGAGTCGTGGGACCACTTCGTAACTTCAATAAGTTTGAGCACGACTGATTCTTTGAAATTTCAATCAGTTGTGGAAGCACTCTTATTTGAAAAAGTACGGAGGAAATCCAGTACTAAAACAATTGCACCAGAAGCCATGATAGCTAGAGGAAGATCAAAGGAAAGAGGAGAAAAAATAAGGGGATCTTCCATATCAAAATCAAAGGGAAAGAAGTGTAAGGCAAAATGTTGGTACTGCAATAAAATTGGACATCTCAAGAAAGACTATTGGAAACAGAAAGAGTCTGATAACCTAAAGAAGGAAGCAAATCAGGTTCATTCAAGTATGATAGATGAATTTTTATCTGCTGAAGAATTATGTATGATAGATGAAACCTTACCTGTATGTAATGTCTCTCAAGATTTTGAAAGGTTGATGTTAGACTCTAGTGCTTCTCATCACATGTGTCCACATAGAAATTGGTTTACTTCATATGAAGTTGTAAATGGTAGTTCTGTGTTTATGGGTAATAATGTATCATGTCAGTCTATTGGGATGGGAAATATCAGGATTAAAATGTATGATAACATAGTTAGGACATTAACTAGTGTTAGACATGTACCTGAATTGAAGAAAATTTTGATTTCTTTGGGAGTGTTGTATTCTGATGGTTATAAGTTTACAGGTCAGAATGACGTGTTGAAAGTCTTAAAAGGCTCCCTAGTTGTTATGAAAGTAGAAAGTTTAGAAATATTTTCAGACTTAATGGAATTATTCATGTCAATGAAGCAACGATTGTGTTAGAGAAAGAAGAAGAAGAAGGTACTTGCCTATGGCATTAGCGATTAGGTCACATAAGCGAGAAAGGCCTTTAGGTATTGATGAACCATAAATTACTTCTCATTTGAAATCCTTGAAGTTGGATTTCTATAAATAGTGCGTGTATGGAAAACAGTGTAAACAAAGGTTTAAAACTAGAAGTCATAATAGTAAAGAAATTTTGGACTATATTCATTCTGATCTGTGTGGACCATCTCCTGTTGTATCATATGGAAGTTCTTTATATTTTTTAATGTTTATTGATGATTTCTCCCATAATGTTTGGGTCTTTATGTTGAAAAGGAAAGCTGATGTATTCAATGTCTTTAAATAATTTAAAGCAATGGTAGAATAAAGAATAGGAAAATCAATTAAATGTTTAAAAAATGACAATGGTGGTGAATTTACTTCTCTAGAATTTGAACAATACTGTAAGGATGAAGGAATTGTTAGACATAAAACTTTTGTTTATACACCTCAGCAAAATAGTGTTTCTGAACGTATGAATCATACTCTTATGGAAAGAGCCAGAAGCATGATCAACAATGCTAACTAGAAAAAAGAGTTATGGGTAGAAGCAGTATCCATTGCTTCTTATTTAGTTAACAGATCACCTTCAGTAGCAATTAATCATAAAATTCCTAAAGAAGTTTGGTCAGGTCAGTCTTGTGATTATTCACATTTAAGGATATTTGGTTGTGATGCTTATGTTCTTATTCCTAAAAATCAGCATTCAAAACTAGACCCAAAATCGAAATGTTATGTCTTTGTTGGGTATGACTATGTGGTGAAAGGATATAGGTTGTGGGATCCTACTTCATTGAAGATAGTCATTAGTAGAGATGTAACATTTGATTAATCTTCTATTTTAAAATCAAATGTTGAAAGAACTGAACAGGAATAGGTATCGCTAGATAAACAAATTCAATTGGAGACTAGACCTTTTCTTGAAAGTCGTAAGGAAGGAGAGACTTTTGGCGGAAAAGGTGATGAAGATACAAAGGAAACTGATGATGTTTCTGATCCAGTTCAGCAACCAATCACTCTAAGAAGGTCTACAAGGGAGAGAAAAACTCCCAAAAGGTATGAAGATTCTGCTTCATCTTTTGCTTTGATTTCTGAAGATGGGGAACCTTCATATTATTAGGAAGCAGTAGATGATACAGATAGCAAAAAATGGAAAACAACTATGGAAGAAGAAATGGATTCCTTAGCCAAGAACAATACCTGGGATCTAGTAGAACTTCCTGAAGGGAGAAGTGTTGTTGGATGCAAATGGATCTTCAAATTAAAATGGAAAGTTGATGGAAGTATCGAAATGTATAAGGTGAGGCTGGTGGGAAAAGGGTATTCTCAGGTTGAAGGTATTGACTTTCATGAGATTTTTTCAGTAGTTGTAAAACTTGTTTCTATTCATATTTTGTTGCACTAACTGCATTACTTAACCTTGAGTTAGAATAGTTAGATGTTAAAACAAATTTTCTACATGGTGATTTGGATGAAGAGATATATATGGAACAACTAGAAGGCTTTTTACAAGATCACAGCAAAATAATAATTTGCAAGCTTAAGAAATTATTGTGTGGCCTAAGGCAGTCTCCTAGAAAATGGTACAAGAAGTTTGACTCCATCATGGTGAGCCAGAACTTTACTAGAAGTGAGTATGATAATTATGTATACTTCAAGAGTTTCAGTGGCATATTCATTATATTAGTTTTCTATACTGACGATATGCTTATTCCAAGCAAAACCATGGAAGTGATAAACAAGTTAAATGCTTAACTATCTAGGAAGTTTGATATGAAGGATCTTGGAGCAGCAAAACATATCTTGGGCATGGAAATACACAAATATAGGAAAAATGGTAAGCTTTTGTTATCACAACACAAGTATGTGAAAAGAGTACTTGAAAAGTTCAGTATGAATAGTGTGAAACTTGTTATTGTTCCATTAGCTTCCCACTTTAATATTTCTTCAGTTTTGAGTCCTAGAACTAATGAAGAAAAGAAGTATATGTCTCGTGTACCATATGAAAATGTTGTAGGCAACTTAATGCATGTGATGGTATCTACAAGACCTGATATTTCACATGTAGTTGGAGTTGTCAACGGATTCATGGCAAATCCAGGTGAAGAACATTGGCGAGCAGTGAAATGGTTGCTTTGGTATTTAAGAGGCACAAGTGATAACTACGCCATCTTTAATGGTGATGAAGGATCAATCTACAAATATGTGGATGTTGATTATGCAGGTGATTTGGAGAAAAGGAGATCTACTACAGGTTATGTCTTTACTCTTGCAGGTGGAGCAATTAATTGGATGTCAAAGCTTGAAGAAACAGTTGTGTTTTCCACTACCGAAGAAGAATATGTAGTTGCTTCAGATGCCACTAAAGAAGAAATCTGGTTAAAGGGTCTACTTGATGAGATTGGAAGGACGTAGGAGAGAGTGAATGTACTTTGTGACAGTCAGAGTGCTATTCACTTAGCTATAAATCCAACTTATCACAGCAAGACCAAGCACATTGATCTAAGGTATCACTTTCTAAGACATGTGATCAATGGCAGAAAAGTAGCTCTCAAGAAAGTCCATACACAGGAGAATTGTGCAGACATATTCATGAAGCCAGTTACAGTAGAGAAGTTGTGATGGTGTTTAGCTTCTCTTGGCTTGCAGAAGAGATGATGAATGGGCATGGACAAGGGATTAGGAAAATTGTTGTCAAGGTGGATTTTGTTGAAATTTGTAAACGAATTATGTAAATATGTGTAAAACTGTATTAGTCACTGCCAAGTTAGTTTTATACCGAAATACCAGTTATGTCACAGAGGAGGCTCTTATAAAACTGATGAATGCCCGAACTATTGTATCATGGAGAATCATTCTTGATTAAATAAAGAATCCAATCCCTTGCCCCATGGATGTTTCCTTAACACCCTGTTAAGGTTTTACCATGTAAAATCTTGTGTTTTTACTTGTGTCATTATGCTTTGTTTCCATTCAATTTCATTTTATATCTTTCATGTTTAATTAAGTGTTTAAACCAACATTTAGAGGCTAACATTTTAAACTAATTGGCCACCTCCATCTTTAAGAAGTGTTGTGGAAAGGAAGATGATTTGTACATTGTGGTTTGCAAGGACCCCTTGTAGAGTGGCTGCCAGGCTAGGGGAATGATAATGATTTTAGCAGTGAATTGTGCGGGGGAGCCACAACCCAAAACACAAAGTACCCAAAAATTTCCACAACAACATTTTAAATTTTAGTTACAACCTTATTTCTATAGTTATTTTCCAACAAATTTGTGCTAGCCACCTATTTTCATTTCCTTTTGTTTTTATTATTATGTTTTTGTGTTGTAACACTATTTAGTTCACATAGACCCATGTAGACCTAAGAATAAGAAAGGAGATCCCCAAAAACAACAGACAAATCCAATAACATTGACAAGTGATCGAAAGCTAAGAATCCAAGTGGATATGATGGACAAGGATAGTGAAAGAAAGAATAACAATAGAGAATTGAATCTAGGTTGCAGTAGTTAGTTGTGGGGTATTTTGAGCAGAAGTTGGCATGTCCACTGGAAAAGAGGAGAGATGGGGTCTTGTGAGTAGGAGGCTAAGATTCCCATTAAAAGAATAAGTGTGCAAAGAGGGAGAATGAAGTAGAATAGAGGATAGGGAGAATGTTGTTGTTAAGCATTTGGAGGTGGAATGAGATTGTGTAGTGGTTGCACAAGTGAGCCTAGATGTCCAAGTGCACCTAGCTCAAGACAAGATAACTACTTATGCTAGGTGCCAATTGGGATTCAAATGTGACTGTTATAAAATGTAAATTTAAGGGAAATGAAATGTAACTAAAATTCGAATGAATTTTTGATGGAGGAAAAACAATTAAGGTATTCTCATTAAAATATTCCTCTCTCATGATTATAAAAAGATTTACTATTAGGGGTTTTGAGGTGTGTGATGGGATTTGAGTTTTTCATTTCTTATATAGTTCTGCATAGGGCGAGTTTGGAGGTAGCGCAGCCTCCCTGTTGCCATGGCAGGGAGGGTTGTGTATTACATAAACTTTGTCTATCTGTTTATTTGTAGTAGTATGCTTTTATGTGTAGTAATTTGTGAAGTGCAATTTTTTGTGTATTTTGATGGTTGAATAGTTTAGGGTGATGTTTACATAGTTTTCTGTTGTTTTTTTTATTTTGTAATCTTATTTTTTTTGTCCTCTTGGCCAAAGGAAAAATTTTGTCAAATAAAAATAGATTTTAGTAGATTCCTACTAGAACTGTATTTTAGATAGAGTTATATAGAGGCATGTTCTTTTGAAATCTCGTACTCTTTTAGAGAATCCTAAAACAATTTATTCTTTTCATGTGAAACATTATTAAAGTTTCAAAATCTTTAAAAAAAATCACTTAAGTTTGGCTTATTCTTTGAGCATGATACTTATAACACAAGAAATTTGTGTAATTCGATAAAATAAGAGTTTTAGACCACCATTGAACAAACCATCAACATATTGGATGCTGAAAGTACAATTATGAAGAAGAGAGGAAAATAGTTTTATAGCTCTTACACTAAGAACCATCGTTTCTTGTAGTAATAGAATATTCTGCTTACTCAAAGTAATAAATATTTTGAGGGATAATTTCTTCAAGGCACCCCCCATCCCACCCACATTCAGATAAGGAATAATCATGGAGGAACCTTTAAAAAGGGATTCTCCACTCTAAGTTCCCTAACCTCCATTTATTTTGTTCCTTGTAGCACCTATGTCAAATCTCTAATTTAAATTTTGATAGAAAAAATTTGTTCCCAAGATGCCACAGAGGCTCCATACTCATAGCAAGACCTCCTTCAATAACCCCTTGCTACATCAAGCCCTTGGATTAATGAGAACATAACAATGATATCAAGAAGAGGGTTGCTCATGAAATCAAAGAGGACGAGAGGGAGCCTTATTAAATTCTAGATAAACCTCTAATCCTATGAAATATAAATTCTTCCACAACATTTTTCAGGGTGGTCACACCATCAATGGATCCCATAGAAATATCCTTAGGGACCTCTTACACAAGGGATGGGGACAAGCCTTTGGAATTCAAAAACAAGCCATGTTCCTTTGAGAGAGGGCAGGAATGTAAAAAATACCTTTATCGTTCATGCCCTAATTAAGCTCTAGTGTCCCATAACCAACCCTATTGTTGTGTCGACCTACCTCCATTCAAACTTATCTTTTAAACATCTTGCTTCTCCCCTTGCTTCTTTCTAGCATTACTAGAGAGTGAATCCAACTCTCAACTTTCAGAAAATAGTTAGGTTTTCTATTTACCGTCCCTTGACACATTCAAGAGGTTCAAACCCCCTAAATAACCACACCTCAAGTATCTGATGTGCATAAACTTTAAAATGATAAAGGTAATATTCTAATAATAAAGAGTTTGAGTGAAGGTGTAAGCCTTCCAAATGACCTCCAACTCTAGTAAAATCCCTTTATTTAAATCTAGCTTAACAACAATATGATCATTTTGAGGAGCCATATTGTCACGTCTTAGGGTCCAACTTTTGAAGCATTCAGATGTTAGTTTTTTGGACTATGAGATCCTTTTTCCAAACTATGTTTTGCAGTTTTCTACAGTCAATACTTATTCTCTTAGTGGATCATATATGTTTTTGGTTCTCATTTTGTTTTGAGTAACTTTTATGTATATATGAGACTATGGTGATCTCACCTCCTTCATATTTGTTCTTATTTGACTCTCTCGTGGTTTCTATAACTTGTTTTATGATTAGTTTTATTTAGATGTTCTATCTTTTGGTTTTTAAGATATATTTTCATGTCACAATCATGTTAGAGGTTGTTTATATCTATCTCTAATATGTATTGTTTTTCTTACATAATGGAATTTTTTAAAATACACTTTTATATACCAAATATAATCTCTCAATCAATTTATATGAATAAAATTAAGGAAAAATGAATGTATCTTGTATCTTATAAATACAAAGAAAGATACTACATACATACAAGTATATGTATTACAAACATATACTTTCAAGTATATGTATTACAAACATAATTTTATGATAACGATATAAAAGTTTTTTTTCAAAAGAAAAATCAAATTTTTGGATAACGATATAAAAGTTAATCATAACTAAATTATGATTTTTAATTGAAATTTAAAATATAAATTATAAGACAAGCATCAAAATGAACCAGTGATCCATCAAAATGCTGAATTAAAGACAAGCATATGTGTCCATTTAATATATGGTTATAAGCTGTAAATTTTTTATTTGATATACACAAAATATCAGTAAGGTATAAGCATTGTAAATCACATTAATGCAATATAGATGCGTACTTTGATAGATTTGACTCGTTATGTTTCTTAAAATGCGATTGTCACATATAAATACCATGATATCTTTTTGATGATATACCGTATCTTGTTGATCAAATCATATTTCACGTGTTGTTTTTTGGTTCTTGTTTCTTAACGGATAGGAGAAGCATACAAAATCCCGTCATGTTTATGAATAAAGGTTTAAAAAATAATAATTATTACAACTTATCATTTGTAAATTTCCATCATGTAAGCTCGAAATTATAATAATTTAGATTTTTTTTATTTTTTAAATTTAGGTTTCTAGTTTAGAATATTAAAACAAATTTTCAAAGTATTAAAACAAATAAAATTGTTAAAGTTTTTAAGTAAAGAAATTTTTATAGTTGAATTCACAAAATTAACATTCAGTGTGTTTAGGGGAAGAAAGAAATGAGCTTTTCCTTACAATCTTTTTTTTCTCCTTGGATGATAGATTAGGAGGGAACCGAAAGAGTGCAAGAGGAAGCGGACGAATAGCTAGGGTTTACAGTCATTAGCAGGTGTTGAGCTCTATGGAAGGGCGCAAAGGAGGGAGCTCCACTCCCTCCTACAAGCAAGCTATTGCTAGCCAAGGTAAGAAGCCAATAGAAGAGGTCAGAGGTCTTGCAGAAGAAGGGAAAGAAAGGATGGAAGCAAAGCAAGAGGGAATCAAATCAAGGGAGAATAATAGCACAAAAGAAAAGGAGGAAGACAACAAGGAACATGGAACAAAAACCAAGGCACATAAGGGAGTAGGTAAACCCAAAACTGAAGTCACATCCAGAGTAGTCCGGAATGATCCTGCTCTGCAGGCACACAGGGACCACATGCAGACATATGCTATCATTTGTAAATTCATGGGAGTATGGTCCACTGAAAAGGCATTACAGACATGGATTAAATACCATTGGAAACCAAAAGGAAGCATTGACCTACATCTTGGGTCAAAGGGATTCTTTATTGTGGTCTTCACAAATATTCAGGATAAAGACAGAGTGTTTGAAGGAGGGCCCTACTTCTACGTAGTTGTTGGCCTCTACATGCAGCCATGGATGATGAACTTTGTCCCAAAGCGGGAGACTTTCACTTCTATTATGGTCTAGGTAAGACTTTATTCCCTTCCTCTTGACTACTGGCAAACAGAATCATTAACTGCCATAGGAAATAAATTAAGGCATTTTGTCAAAGCCTCTGAAGCCACTAGAAGGGGAAAATACACCTCCTTTGCACAAATTTGTGTGGAGATGGATCTCTCTAGAGCTCTACCGGATGAGGTTATCTTGGAAGTCTTTGATGAAGAATGGGTACAAACAGTAGATTATGAACATATTCCATTTAGATGTCGCAGATGCCATGAGCATGGGCACATTTTAGGGATTTCCCTCTCTAGTAAAACATAGAACAAGAGTAAAGCTACCACAATGAAAGATATTGAAAGCTTTCACAAAGTGAGTCATAGAGGAAAAGGGGGCAAAAGGGGACTTAAGCTACGCCAAGAAGAAGGACCACAGGCTAGTCTGAACAGGTATCAAGTACTCAAGGAAGAAGAAGAGATAACAAAAGTAGATCAGGGAATAGAGGAAAATCCAGTGGAGAAGGAGAAAGAAGAAGAGAAAGAACAAACAAAGGATAATCTTGAATAGAAAGAGGCTATGATAAGCAATGTAGAACTGGAAATAGACCAGGAAATGACCCAGAGCGAGATGGAAATGGAGGACCATGAACTACAAGAGATTCTTGACAAAGAACATCTAGATTTGGGAGGGTTCTTGAAACAGGGAACCATGGGAGGGGTAGACTCGTTACCTCAAGAAGAGTTCACTAGAGTACAACAGTGGTACTTATGGTAAACTCAGGCTAAAGAGATGGACAAGCAAAGTAACACTGCAAGATAAGGTAACGAAGGTGTGGAAACCATGAAAATACATCAGGATTAGCACCAAGATATCCAGGAAAGAAAAGAGGCAGAAAAAAGGAGAATGAACTTTTGATGGAATGTGGAAAGCTAATGATAGATTCAAGTAAGATGAAAGACCTAACTAGCTACTCTTTCACAAATATTTAATGATGAAGTTCACTTCTTGGAATATCAGGGGTCTAGGTAGTAAAAGAAACAAAGATTACTTAGTAAAAAAATGAAACAAGAAGCTCTGGATATGATTTTTATCCAGGAAACTAAATGTTCCATTCAGAAAATTAAAGAAATTTATAGCAAATGGCTCAATCAATTTGAGTTTCTAGAAGTCAAGGCAGAAAATATAGCAAGAGGCATACTAACTCTTTGGAACCCACAAAAGATTGGCATAATAGATGCTGAGGCATCTAGAAATTATTTATCAGTGGTTATTCAGCCTGTGGGGGACAGGGAGACCTATCTAGTCACAAATGTTTATGGCCCTCAGAGACTGGATGATAAACTCAAGTTTCTAGATTCTCTTGTGAATCTCAAAGAGAGATATGTAGATATACCTTGGATTATGGGTGTGGACTTCAACATGGTCAAATCACTATCAGAGAAAAAAGGGGGAACCAGAACTCTAAACAAAGACTCCTTAGCATTTCAATCTTTATGGATAATATGAAGCTAGTTGACATTGTTTCGAGTAATGGCCTCTTTACTTGGAACAATAAAAGAGGAGGAGAGTCTCAAGTAGCCTCAAAGTTAGACAGATTCATCATCTCAGAGGACCTTATGCTCAATGATAAGGAAATGGTAGTGAGAATTGTCCCCTTTGGAGGATCAAATCACTGGCATGTTCAATTGGAGATTCAGGGCATTGGAACCACCAGAAATAAACCTTTTAGATTTGATAATATCTAGCTCACCCATCTAGATTTCATCAGCAACATTTCAAGCTGGTGGTCTGAAGATTTCCATATTCAGGGTATAAGAATGTTTCTTCTTCATAAAAGACTTAAACACATCAAGCTCAAGCTAAAAGATTGGAACAAGAATGGATTTGGCAATATTTTTGAGGGAAAAAACGTTGTTGAAAACAAATTGCAGGAACTCAACCAAACACTTATCAAGGATGGCTTTGATAAAGTCAGAAATGATCAAGCTACCAAAGCTCAGCAAGAATGGGAGAACTTATGTAAACAAGAGGAAATTTTTTGGAGACAAAAATCTAGAGTGCAATGGCTAAAAGAAGGAGAGTGAAACACTAGATTTTTCCACAAATCCACCTTAGCACACAGAGCTCATAACAGGATCTCTTCGATCAAGGATGAGGGAGGGCAACTTTATAACTCCCAGGAAGACATAGAAGCTGTGTTAGTTCAGCACTTTCGTGGGATGGAAAAGGAAACCATTTCAGACAAAGAGCATTTCATCAAGTACTTAACAAAACACATGCCAAGACTGGTGTCTAGAGAGGATAATTGCAATCTCAATAGGCCAGAAACTGAAGAGGAGGTCAGTGAGGTCCTCAAGGAAATGTAGAATGGTAAAGCACCAGGCCCTGATGGTTTCAATGTAGATTTCTTTAAATTTTGCTGGAATATTGTTAAACAGGACATTCTAAATGTAGTTGAAGATTCCAGGAGGAATAGAACTACTCTGAAGGCACTCAACACCTCCTTCACCTCTCTAATCCCTAAATAGGACAATGCCCAAACTTCTGATAGTTTTAGACCCATTAGCATTGTGCAATGTGGTTTACAAGATAATATCTAAGGTTGTTGCCAATAGACTCAAACCTTTTCTTCCCACTCTAGTGTCTGGGGCACAATCCGGTTATGTGGAAGGCAAGCAAATTCTCAATAATATCATTCAAGCACAGGAGGTGGTGCACTCACTTACTAGCAACAATAAAGCTGGAATGAGTATGCAACTGGACCTAGCCAAAGCTTATGATAAGTTGAATTGGACCTATATTAGGAGGGTTCTTATTCCTTTTGGGTTTGATCATAACTGGGTTAGATGGGTCATGGCCTTGGTTACTTCTTCCAACTTTTCAATTTTGGTAGATGGTTCTCCCTCCGAGACTTTTAATCCTTCAAGAGGCCTCAAGCAAGGTGATCTGATCTCTCCCTTCCTCTTCATACTTATGATGGAAGGACTTGGTCGGTCTATCAAGCAAGCAAAAGATGTGGGCAAAATCAAGGGTCTCCAACTTTCTGAGAATGGATAGTCCTTAACTCATCAACACTTTGTTGATGATACCATGCTGCAGGGAATCCCCACGGTCAAAGAAGCTCTTGCATACAAACAAATCTTGAGTGATTTTGCCATGGCCACAGGTATGGAGGTTAATCTTTCCAAATCTAATATGTTTTTCTTTAATACCAATATTTCTATTCAAAGGAATATCTCCAGAATTATGGGCTTTCAAAGGGATTTCCTACCTTAAAATATTTGAGAGTTCCTCTAACTACTAAACCTTTGCACAAGAGCATCTGGGAACTGGTGATTAATAAGATGTAGGATAAAATCAGGAATTGGACCATTAGATCTTTAAACTTGGCTGGTAGGTTGGTGCTTACAAAGTTTGTTCTTCAATAAATCCTAGTTTTCATGCTTTCAGCACTCCCAGAACCAAAAGGAGTCTTTCAACAATTCAGAACCATTCAAAGAGACTTCTTATGGGGGAAGGGGGAGAAAAGAAAGAAATGGGTTTTGGTAGCCTGGGAAAAGATTTGCAAACCCAAAAATCATGAGGGTCTTGGTTTGGATGATCCAGAGGTTCTAAGCAGGGCTTTAGGGGCTAGATTATGGTGGCATTGGGTAAAAGACTCAAAGGCTTAGTGGGCTAGTACCTGGAAAGAGAAATATGCCAACACTTGGAAAATTAATGATCATCTAAGGATGTCTGGAAGTATAAAGGGCTCACGCAACTGGAATGAGGCATGGGAGAATAGAGGCTTAGTACAAAAGAACAACTTCTGGGAAATCAGATAAGGAGATTTGGCATTATTTTGGGAAGATAAATGGCAACAAGAACCAATATTGTTAAAAGAGGATTTTTTGGACCTCAAGAAAGACATAGACATCATAGGGTTATCCAAGGTAAAATACTTTTTGGACCAAACCAATAATGCAGGTAAATGGAGAAACTGGAGGAACATTGATTACAGGGAAGACAGCCCCTTGAGAGCTAAAGTAGAGACTCTTTTAAAAATGTTGGAACAAATGAAGATTCTAGTAACTGATGGGAATGACCAATTAAGATGGGGCAACAATAATGAGGGTACCTTCAATCTTAAAGAGGTAAAAAGCATACTCCTTGAGCTGGATTCTCATGCTCCAGACAGAATTTTGTAGAATCTATGAAGACATCAGGGCTGGATGAAGATCAAACTCTTCATGTGGCTAGTTCATCATAAGAAAATTCTGACTTGGGATAACATTTAGAAGAGGGGTGTTCTGGGGCCTTCCAGATGCTAGCTCTGTGAGGCCCAAGAGGAAAATATGGAACACCTTCTCAATAATTGCATCTTCACCTCCAGGTTGTGGGATTATTTTGCCACCATTTTCCAAAAGACCAACAGGGATAGAGGGAGTATTATCAACACCATAAACAACTAGAGGCGCAATTTTTCCGACTATGAAATTCTTGGCTTAGCTTGGGCTCTTATGCCAAGCTTCATTATCTGGAATGTCTGGAAAGAAAGGAACAACAGAATCTTAAAAAATGAAAAGAGACCCTACCAATGTCTTTTTGAGCAGCTCTTAAAACAGCTTAAGGAGACGGTTAGCACTATAGTACGAAATCCCCCTAAGAATCCACCTTCAGATGCTGAAAGGAGGATTCTCCGATAGTTGGGTATGTAGGGGCTTATTCCTCAGGGCCTGGACAGGAAGATTAGGAAAATGGACACTAAGCAGGACTACTGGCATCCTCCTCCTCAGGGTTTTTTGAAATATAAGATTGATGGGGCCTCAAAAGACAACCTGGGCACTGCTGGCTTTGGAGGGGTGTTAAGGGATGAAGACGACAATATCCTTTCTATATTCCACTTCCATTTAGGCAGAGCCACTAACAATATGGCAGAGTTAATGGCTATGGAGTAATGCTTAGAACTCCTGGTGCAGGATAATCATCAAAATGTGATTATTGAAGCTAACTCTAAGTTAATCATTAACTTCGTCAAAAGAATCAGTTGGGGCATGAAGCCGGTGAGGTCTCAAAACATTGGAGGTTGATCCAGGTCTTTCAACGTATCCAGCTCCACCTCATGAGCCTTCGCATGGTAATTTTTAACCATGTGCGAAGGGAGGCCAACAAACTAATGGATTTTCTGGCTAATCAAGGAGTCTTTTGTACCGTTAGCAGGGTTCTGATGGGTTGGCAACGGTTGCCTCAAAACAGACTTAAGGCACAATGCTACAACCAAGTAGAGGAAGATATGATGGTGTATCAAAATACAGCCACGGAGGATATGTCCAGATAATTTGGTATCTTTACGAGTGGACATTTTTTTCCTCAGTCTGGCCATTCTTGGATGTTTGGTAGATTCTACTTCTCGGGCAGTTGGTCGGAGGGATGGAGCTTTACTTTACTTAGGTACATAAACTGGTGCAGAGGGGATGAAGTGAGAAGCTGGAATCAGGGCTTTCTTGGCGGTTGGAATACTCTAGATTCTCTTCACAGGGACACAATACCGCTCACCAAGCGGTTTTCAGTTTATCGCGAGCCTTTCAAGTTGGAAGTGGTTTTTATGATTTGGGAGCAATTCCACTCACCACACTACATGTGGCCAAGGGGTGGGAACGAATATTGCCTTCATCGCACACTAACTATTAGTGCTTTAGACCCGTGCGATATGATCCTCAGCCGTCGGATCAATCACGGAGGATCTACAATCAAGAATCAATGAGCATGTTAGTGGGTCCATGTAGTTATTTCGCGAGTTTTAGGCATTGCGATATCTTCCTCACCCGTCAGATCGAGGTTGGAGGATCTATGGTTAGGTATCATCGTTTATGTTAGAGGGTCCATGCAGTTAATCGACAGGCTTCTTGGCATTGTGATGCCTTCCTCCGCCATTGACTCGAGCAAGGAGTTTGGATGGTGAAGATTAAAGGCTTCAAGTCCGAGTTCAGTATTATGGCGGGTTTCAAGGTATTTCATTTGTAGGAATGTTATTCCACCATTCAGTTTTCGGTGGTTCGAATGTTCAGCCTTGGTACTGTCTAGCATTTAAGGGTTTTGATGTTTTGTTGGTAGGGATCGAGATTTTTACCCTTAACCCGATGCCCTTGGTTTTTAGTGAGTAGTTTCTACTTGGTCCATGGGTCCACGTGGTCGGCTGTATTTTATGTAAATTATTTTCTGAAGTAATGATAATGAAGGTACGACTCTTGCTTTAACAAAAAAAAATTCAGTGTGTTTAGTTAAAACAATGAAATTTTTATTTTGCATTAAAATCATTTATAACAAAAATTTACACAACAAATGACATCAATTGGCTTTTTTTTGTTGTTTATATTCTTAAATAACTAATGCATTTACAAATTCTTATAAGTCTTTACCTTACATTATTTTACAACTTGATATTTCAAGGCCTTATATTGCTCCTACACAATTTGCCCATTAAATCAAGTTAGCTATTAAAAATAGGTTAAAATGTTTGAAACAAAAATATTTAATATCATAAAATGAGCCTAGCTATTAAAGATAGGTAAAAAAATTCAAAATAAAAATATTTTCAAATATTAAAGTAACACATCATTAATTATGAAAAGGCATGTTGAATTAGGGGCATAATAAGAGCTATAAAGATTTATAATGGAGAGAACATTGTTTTTTCGTACCAATACATTATATTATTTTGAAATATGTTGTTAGTAAAGGAATGATTATGTTTTAGGCATTTTATATTTTTATGAAAAAAACAATAGAAAATTATTTATAAGTACTCAAGGAGTTTAAGGTATTTATCGATTAGATAGGCAATAAATGTAAAATTGAGACTATAATATCAGTTCCAATTAAAAATTAATTTATAAAAGTAAAAAATAATTTAATAATTTTTTTCATATATATATAAATATCAACTCGGAGTTGTCTTTAGTGCGACTTTTTGGACTTTCTGGTGCTGGAATCTCACAAAACAAATTGAAGTGAAATATTGATTCGTGTTATTTAAACTAGTTTTTTGACTGATATGGATTCAACACCCTGAAAAACCCCTAACCCCTAATGCACTTCGATTGTGCAGGAGTTACCCATCAAGCTTGTGATTTCAATAAATCCTTGCTGGATTTTAGAGAAAGTAGACCGGAAAAGCTTCCAAAAAGTCTCACTAAAGACAACTTCATTCAACTCAAATGTTGATCATCTATCTAAAGAGATTGTATTAATGTGGGAAATGACTTAAATGCAACAAGAATTTGGAAGAAGAACTTAGATTACATTTTCAAAAATATGTTTAAATTGATATAGGAAGTGATAAAAAGTAACAAATATGTTTGTTAAATTTTTTTGTAATTGTTGTAATAATATTGGAGTTTTAGTAAAAAAGCTTAAAAGATATTTTGTTAAAAATTTCTCATTATAATTTAAGAATATCTTTATTTAAAGAGTGACATAATAATTTTAGATATTTTTCTTATATTAAGTAGATTATATATTTTGATATTATATATAAAAGTGAATATACATAAAAAAAAATTAATTTCTCTCACATATATTAAACCACACAAAAGTTTGATTGTTAAAAATTAGATAAACTAAAAACCCGTTGCATATAGGAAGGGATAATAATGAACGGTCTGTATACATCACTAAATCCTATCCAAACGAAAATATTAAAACGATTTCACACAAACTCTGAAAAAACTGATAGCGAAATTTATCGACTCGGCTGACCATGAGCTGAAATCTCTGCGGGGTTAATATCCAAATAATTAACGTTAAAAGTCATTCAAACATTTTTCGGTTTAGGAATGGGAAATCCACCATCTGCCACTGACACTGCCTGTGTCTATAATCCAATCCAAACAGAAAATTTGTGAATGTAAAATTTGAAGAAAAATTTGTATATCCAGAAATTTGATTTTTTTTACTCTTGGTAAATCCAAAATTATAATAGATTTAAGTTGGTTTTTAAATTTCAATTATTTTATCTTTTTAAATAAAATTGATGTAAAATTAAGATGTACATTGAAGTATTTTGTTTATAAGAGACATTATTTTGTTTTGATTATTACTATTTTAATTCGTTAATGTAACTATTATTTTTATAAATGTTGAATGCACTTATATTATTTTTTATTTTGGTAAATAAAAAATCTATGGTGTCATAAGAATAGTTGTTATACTTACTAGTTACTACCCACCATTATTTATGTTTTCTTCAACATTTTAATAATTAAGAATAAAAATATAAATGTGCGAACTTAAAAATATTAATAATAAATTTTAAAAATTACTAATTCAAATAACAAATAACTATATAATAAAACAACTTCATTTATATTATTTATATTTTTCATGGTTAAAGCATTTATTTATTTGCAATTGTATTTAATTATTATTTTTATTTAATTATTATTTTTATTTTTTTTACAATAATTGGAGATGATGATGATAATGATGATGGTTAATGTCCATGAGACCAACCTTTGGTCTGTCAAACCTAAAGAAACGAATCATTTAATTTGATTTAAGATTTTATTCCTATGCTCAAAAAGCTTAGAGAGAAGCCTCCCAAGCTCACTCTAATTTTGACAACGCAAAAGGCTAGGAACGTCAATATTGCAACAAAGATTTTGAAACTGAGATCTAGTGTGGTTGTACATGGGGCACTCTAAGAGGAAATGATTTTCATCCTCGATGTTCGTATTCTCACAGAGATGGCAGAACCTTTCCATCCATGGTGTTTTAGGAACTGCCCAACGACCCATTTCACTATGGAGCTCATGAGAGTTCGTTCTAATATTAGCTATATTAATTTTGTTCTTTGAGCTTGTTAAAATAGAGAGATACTTTTGATCTTCTAGAGTGGGGTTGATGACCTCCTTATAATATCTTAATTTTCTTTTAGCTGCTAAATCTTTCTCACACCACATTTTTTCTTTGAACTTAGAAGTAACAATATTTATAATGTTATTAATGTTTTGCAATGCAACATTCTCGTTGATCTCCCAATGGCTTAACCAGGCCCTGGTCTCTTTCTACCAACCTCATTTGAGCCTTAGGTGGTTTTGGATGGAATTTAAAGCTAGCTTAGGAAGTCTATGGTCTCCTATGTTATTGAGTTTGCGCTTGTACAACAGAAGCCTAGTCATAGCTAGGCTCTCAATAGGGGAAAGACCCACTTCTATAAGGAGAATAAGCTAGGATGTGTTGCTTTTAATTTTGAGGTTATATGTTATAAAATGCTTCTGGATTTGTTCAATCTTTCTCCGGGATTCTCTAGAGATGCTACAACCCCAAACCTCACATCCATATAAGATAACCGGAGTGACTAAAGTTTCAAAGAGGAACTTTTTTCTATCCCACATTAAGAGGTTTGTTGTTTTACAATTATTTTCAAGACCAGAATAAGCTTTCCATGCCCCATTAATCCTTTTCTCAATGCTCTAGTTCCAGTTGAGCTTGTGATGAATATCAATTCCTAGGTACTTGTAGGAAGACACTTCCTCCAAGTTACTATTGTCATACATAAAATTAGCCTAAGTGTCCTTCTTGGATTTGATAATCATAACTTTTGTTTTGTCAATGTTAACAATCATACCCATGGTAGAGCAAAAATCCTTAAGAAGTATAAGTTGCTTATCAAGATCAGATGGGCACCTTCCGAGAAGAATAATATCTTCAACGTAGAGAAGAAGGATGATGACTATCCCAACTAAGATCATGCCAGCACATCCTTCTTCCTCTAAACAACCTTCTAGCTTGTCGATGTAAATGCCAAATAGGGTAGGGGAGAGGGGGCAACCTTGTTTAACTCCGATATTACACTTAATATCTTTCGACCATCCCTTATTGCTCTTTAACTTGGCAATTACATTCTCGTATAACCTTATAGCAGCAACTCTCAACTCAAAATGAACCTTAAGCTCTTCTAATATGTTCCAAAGATTGTTTCTAGGAATCGTATCGAAAGCCTTTCTAAAGTCCACAAAGCAACAAAAGAGATTGGATTTATCATTGTCGCATTCCTCCACAATGATCCTAACCATAACGAGGTGGCCTGTTGTTGAGTGTTGCTTTCTAAAACCCGCTTGGCCTTTAGCCCGCTTACCTTCACTTTCAAGCCATATACTCAACTTTATTTCCAAAATAATACCAAATAACTTGGCTAGGAGGGGGCCGATCATAATTTTCTAATAATTAGAGGGGTTATTTGTATCCCCACTTTAAAAATAGGGATAATGAGGCTTTGAGTCCATGGTTTAGGGAACCCTTTCTTGACCGCTTGATTGAAAATCTTGTGAATGTGGGGGATGAGGATATGACCTCCAATTTTTCAGATCTCCGCCTAGTAACCTTCAATGTCCTTAGCTTTCCCATTATCCAAGTGATTAACCCCAAAATTAATGTCTCCTAATGATAAAATGTCTTTCGTTGTGAGCAGGGTTTCAAAGTTATCCATGACATTTGGAGATTCATAAAACTTTTTAAGATAGGAATTCTAGTCGTGTAAAGCAATTTTATTATTATCTTTAGTTTTCCTAGTTAGAATCTGCCTCCAGAATTTCTTAGGAGCTACCTTAGAGAGGTGTAAGAGATTCTCTTGTCTTTTACAAATATATTGCCTTTTTTTCCTTTTAGTTAGGGCTTTGTATATTTTTATCTTGCCAATTTTAAGAGATTCATCAACAACTTCCTTAATTTTTCTCCTCGCACTTTTACAATCTTTGTCATACCATGGGTTGGTTTTGTTATTTCTTTTATTACTTGAAACTTCAATTGAGAACTTGTTAAAAAAATATGAGAGGGTTGTAGTAAAATTATGATAGAGATCTTATATGTTGTCTATACTAGATAAAGGAAGAAAATTAGTTCTTAATTCATTTAGAAAGAGATCTTTTTTATTTCTATAAAAGATTAACTTCTTTTAGCTATAAGGATGATCTTCTATGGGATCTCTATGCATGACAAAATTGAGAGTTATAAATAAAGGCCTATGATCAGAGTCAGGCTCGTGGTCGTTTAAGATGTCAAAATTTGTTATTTAGTTGTATAGAGGGAGATCGGAGATAACATAGTCTACCACGCTACTACCAAGCCCATGGATGCAGGTCATCTGCCTAGAATTGGGCCACTTCTTTAGACCGTTGCAAATTATGAGATCCTGAGCACTACAAAGCTTGACTATCTCTCACCCAAACAAATTCTCCCCAAGGTCTTCAGAGCTCCTTTTGTAACAGCTAGCCAGAGGAAGGTCTTCGTCTAACCAAAGAGGATTAGGGTTGGAATGATTGCTTAGAAGAATAGCTTGGTTGCTTGAAGTTTGAGCATTAAAGTCACCCATTAAAAGGATATTTCCTTCATTCCTTAGGCTAGAAATAACATTGTCTAAACCATTGTAAGGACTATTTTTATCTAGATTATTTTTCTTATAAAAGTTAGAATTGATGGGGGGGGAATAACAGATTGCTATGTAGGTCTTTTTATCATAAATGTCAGTAATTTCTATCCAACTATATTGGTTGTAAGAGTCGTTTTTATAAATCCTAGCATGGGGAGAGATGTTCTTATTAATGTAATAAGTTATACCCCCAATGCCTCTATGGGAGGATCGCTTATTCCAGGTAGACCATAATGTAAAGCCATCTATGCTAGGGACCTTAGATTCTTCGTGCTCCCAAGTTTCAATAAGAAAAATAATATCAACATCATTCAAGATCCAACTTACCTGGGGCCTTTGTTCCACGGAAAGCCCCGACAGTTCCAAGAAAGAATCCGGAGCATGTTGAATTGCTATTTATTATTATATTTTTTCTTTCTATCTCAAATAACGACTTTTTTATTTCTGATTATTTCCCATTTTCCTTCCTTCCCAGCTACCTTTACCTTTTGAACCTCCTTTCTCAATTCTGCTTGATCTTCTCGAATGAGATATTAATTTATAAATATTCTCGTTCCTTTTAGACTTGAGGTTTTACTAAGTATGTCATACTTATGGTCAGTAGAGCTCACCTTTATTCGGATCATCCTTCCTTTATTCTCAGTTAGTTTCCCCAACCTTGTTGCTTCTGTGAGACACATTGTTTCAATTTGTAATTTGTTATGTAATTTTTTCTGGGCTATGGCTAAAGTATCATCGTCTACCTCCTCTTTCAAACCAAAGATTATAAGGTTCAAGGCCCTTTTGTTATGCTCATGGTCTAATTCTATCAATTTTTTCATTTCATCTTTAATTGGTTTGATATCTAATTTACCTACCACACTATTTAGGGTGAGGCGGCTATTAACATTTTCTTCTAGCTCTCTAATCATGTCCTTCATTTTAAGACTCTCTAAAGTATCAACATCTACTTGTTGGGATGTTTGGTTCATATCTTGGTTTTGTTTTTATATAACCTGCAACCTAGTCTCCATTGCCTCCATCTTATTCTCCAATAGTTCTATTTTATTTTCTATTTGTTTTTGGATATTGTCTTCAAGAGATGTGAATTTATTTTCCAGCATGGCTGCTAACTCTATTTGTAGCTTGACTTCTCTTTCTTCTCTGCGTTTCTCTAAAGACTCTATATCCTCATAGAGGCTCTGTAGAGTAACTGTGCTAGGTCTACCTTTCGTAATCTTTGGTAATTATGGTGAATTATTCATACTTGAAAATATATGAGCAGATATGCATTAGAAAAATATAAGGAATGTGTGCACTTGATATTAGCGAGCCAGACCGTAGACGCACGTGCCCCAGATTGTTTTTCTATTAGCGCAGAGAGATCGTGAATCATTACTTTTAGTGTTTCATATTCATATTACAATTCTCTTAGTTTTAAATGTAGATTACATGAGAACATCTGACACGCAAGAATAATATGGTAGGTCTCTTATAACAATTGAAAAAACCTTATATTCCCAGGATGAATTGGTGTTCGATGAAATCAATCTACAATCATATTTTATTTGGATTGCAAATTTTGTGCATTAAATATTGTTGACTTTCCTAAATGAATATCGGATACTTAAATTTGCAATCTAATAAGTGCAGTGAATTTTGTATCATAAGTATTTATCGATATGTACACCATATGTACTAGTATATTTAATATTTTATTAATTTTTCAAATCTACAGGTACAATAAACTTTGAGTTAAAATGTAATATTTAATATTTTATTGAATTTTCAAATCTACAAGTACAATAAACTCTGTGTTAAAGTATAATGCATCCAATGTTTTATTTGTTGAATTCTTTACATATCCCAACCTATAAAATATTAAATAATTCGTATGGCTATCAATACTATAACCTAGCTATAATAATAATTGCAAAAGTAGTTAATGAATGCACTAGGAGGACTACAAAAGGCGAACTGGTTTGAGACCTCTCACTATAGCTACGATGAGTGGGAAAGCAATGGATGTGAGTACACAAAAGTGATTGAAGTGGCAACTCAAGACTCGGGTATTACAACAATTGTGTCAATTTCCTCTACCGCAATGAGTACGAATGATAGTGAACTTGTAACAAATTGAGTCTGGTGCTCTAGCTTTAGCTCTATTATTTTGTGTCTAGATATATGTATAACATTTTTGTGGTTTTCTTCCAATAGTTAGGTGGGGAGGTTTGGTCCCTACAGGTTTCATGGTCTAATTTCTGGCAAGATTATGTACATCCTACTCAAAGTTTGATTTCTTCAGTTGAAAAAAAAAAATTTACATTAAGAGAAAATGCAGTCATATATAGTCTCGATGTATGTAAAAGTACAAGCTCATCTTTCACAACATATATTCTTGATTTATGGAAAAGTACAGACTCATATTTCGTAACATTCGAAATGAATATTCAAGATATGGATCAGGTCTACCTTGAGGTATAGATGTGGCCCTATGTTACTAGAAATGAGAAATGGGAAATGAAAAGAGAAATGACAACAGGATGAGAAACGAAGTTTGGAGGTTTCGCATTCAAGAAATGAGGAGAGAGAAAAAAACAGAAAAAATTATGAAAAACATAAAAGAAAGCATTCATCATCAACATTCTCTAATACTATGGTTCATAGTCAGTTGTTCATAGGCTTCAGTTGCTTACATGGACCATTCTCGAATACTCATAGTGAGAAGCAAAGCTTTAGTTGATCACATGGGTCATTATCGAATATCCATGTTTGATCCTCTAGGATGGAAAATACAGTGTTGAAGAAACATTGGGTACTGACTTCAAGCTTGATTTGGCCTTTACATTTCCACTTGATTTGGACCTACTGAAAGTGGGATCTTTTTGAAGGCTAGATGCCTAGAAACTTCTCGATATATTGTATATATTCTTGGATGTGACTTGAGTGGACTTCAAATTTGGGGTCTATTGTAGCATTTAGAAGACATCTACTCGGCTGTAGCTTCCCTCGTTTAGTAACAAGATTGTGGAGATTGAGTTGATCTCCATTGGGAATAGAGCTAGAAGTAGACGGTTATCGGGAATTATTGCCACTTGCAACAATCTTACTATAAAAAGGAGTGTCACTCTCTCCATTGATCTTACTATAAAAAGGAGTGTCACTCTATCCACTGGCATTTTCCGTAGAATAAGTGGAAAAGTTGAAAACAATAAATACTACAACTAATGTTTAGAGAGAAAACATGAACAAAGCTATTAGTAAACTTTCAAACTTTATTATTATCCATTATAATAGTAAATTAATCTTATAATAACAAAAATAAGATATTTAAAAATAAATGAACTAGATACTAAATTCAAAATTTATTAATCCATTATAATAGTAAATTAATTTTATAATAATAACAAAAATACATTTTAAAAATAAAATTGAAATGATACTAAATTGACATATAATATTGTTTTGCTGTGATGAAGAAACATCTTTACTAAATATAATTTATATTTAATCATGATTATAAAATTATATATAATATAAACCATGAACATTAAATTAAATTTATAATTTATATAAGGTTAAATACAATGAAACCATACACTAAATCTATTTTTAATAAAAAAAACACAAAAATTCTAAAAGAATTGAAAAATCATAACAATAACTACACATCAACATAACTTTAACAAAGAAAATCCTAAATGGTCAATATTGTTAAGGAAATATTTGTTTACCCAACCTCTCTCCACTACACTTGTTTAATGAGCACGATTTCCTTGCAAAGCCAATTTTATCATATAGGTGCCTTTCTGCAATCTTAATTTCTCATAAGCTCATCCCGTTCCACTAGAGTTCCTCCGCTATATATGGTTGACCTTTTCCATATACACCTTAGGCAATATAAAGCAATGCGTCTCCACTAGAATTGAAGTCTGCTTCCCCCAAATCGAGCTCAGACTCTCATCAACACTAATGCCACAGACCTTCGGCCACTGCCTCTGTGATATATATCCGGTATTTAATCACTGCCACATGTATAGCCGATTTTTAAACATGTTAAATATTGCCACCCACCAAACTTGGGTCGCTATATAATGTGACTGGCCATTTCCAAAATAAGGCTGCCAAAATTGGACTTCCCCTGTTCAACTTCTAACCACAGACCATGCAACTGCTTTCGAAAACCAACCTCGATACATCACGAAAGAACCAGAACGACGTTTCTCGGAAAACTGTATTCGTTTATGGAGAAACCGTTTCTTAGACTGAGGAACGAAAACAGCCATACAAAACGTTGTTTTCCGTGTTGTACCGTTTTCTGTACGTCTTTTTCTAGAAACGAAAGCTCCTGTCACGTTTCTGGTAACGTAGATGTGGCCCAGAAACACGCATGGCAACAAGTAATTCAACATCTAGGCATTTCATCAACATCGAAGTGCCATAAGCTTGCAGGAGCATGGGTTATGTTTTTCCATGGCATGAAAGTAAATACCTTTCAATGTTGCCAGTCCTTGCTGGCAGGAACTATAGCTTGTAGTTTCTGGTGGGAGGTATTTATCTCGTTTGATGACTTCATATTGATTATCAAAGTTTAAAATTTATTATATTAATAATTGTCGTAATATTATTTATTTAAAATAGCATAGACCCATATTGCCTTAGACTAATCAAATTTCTTGATACGTAAATCTTTATTAGAATTATTTTGTGTTCATCACATTGTGACATTGATTTGTATTTTCCAAATAGCAACATCAAATGTTGTTGGTCACTTTATGTTGTCAATTTATGTCAAGTTATGGTTGAACATGGTTGTAATTATTTAACAAGAGCTGACTATGATTGATTATGGTTGACTGTGATAGAGCATGGTTGATGATGGTTGATCACGTAGATAATGGTTGACATTGGCTTAACCATGTGCATCCTTATTGACCATAACTAGCCAAGGTAGGTCATGTTAACAATGGTTGTCCATGCTAACCATGGTTGTCCATGGTTTGACCATGTATGGCTATGGTCAACCATGACCATGTCGTCCATAGAAGACTATGCTTGACCATGGTTGACCATGGATCAACAAGTTAGACCATGGTTGAGTTTATTTAACCATAAGTGAGTAAGGTTAACAATTGCTACACTTAGTGACCAAGTTTGACCACAGTTTAGCTTCCTAGACTATACTTCACTATGGTTGAATATGGTTAAAAATGGTCGAGTTATGGTTGACCATGATTGTAATTGTTTAACTATAACTGACTATGATTGATTATGGTTGAGTGTGGCTAACCATGATTGACCATGTTGACCATTATTGATGATGCTTGACCATGTAAACCATTGTTTCCCTTGGTTTGACCATCTAGACCATGGTTGAACATGGTTGACTATGGTTGACTATGGATGAACATTGTGGACCATGCTTGAGCTTGTTTGAACATTTTTAAACAAGGAACTAATAATGGTTGAATGTGGTGACCATGGCTGAGCTTACTTAAACATGTTTTACCACGGTTGACCCTATTTTGACCATTTATTTCCAAGGTGACTAAGGTTGAACCATGTTAATGATGATTAATCATTTATTGCCATGATTAAATATGTAGACCACCTAACCATGTTTGGTAAGTGTTGCTTATGTCATGCATGTTGTCCATGGCTAAACATAGTTTGACCAAGTTCATTATGATTGAGCTTTTTGTTTACTATGGTTGACCATGGATGAAAAAGTTGACCAAGTTTGACCATGGTAAACCATCGATGAACACGATTGACCTACTTCACTACAATTGACCATGATAACCAAGATAACTATAGTTAACCATCATTGAAATTGGTTTCATTTGTCACATTACAACATGAATATTTATTTCATGCATCACAATGTCATTTTTTGTTGCTCTAATTATCACATAATTTTGTGTTTGCCACATTGTGACATTGGTTTTTATTTTTGACATCATGTCATCAATTTTTGTTTGTCACTTTATGATGTCGATTTTTTTGTCACATTGCAATGTCAACTTTTTTCAAGTTGTGGTTGACCATGGTCATAATTGTCTAACTATAGTTGACTATGATTGATTATGGTTTACCGTGGTTGATGATGTTTGACCACATAAAAAAAGGTTGACTTTGGTTTGACCAAGTGCACCCTTGTTGACCATAATTGACCATAGTAGTCCGTTTTGATCATGCATGTCCATGTTAATTATGGTTTGACCATGGTTGACCATGTATGACCATGGACAACCTTGATTTACCATGTTGTCCATTAAATATTATGGTTATTTACGGTTGATCATTGATCAACAAACTAAATCATGGTTGAGCTTGTTTGACCATAAGTGAACAAGGTTGACTATTGTTACAATTAGTGACCATGTTTGGTCGTGGTTAAACTTTCTTGAATATACATGACCATGGATGACTATTATTAAAAATAATCAAGTTATGGTTGACCATGGTTGTAATTATTTAACTATAGCTGACTATGATTGATTATGGTTGACTGTTGTTGATTATATTTTGCCATGCTAACCATGATTGATGATGTTTTGCCTTGTATGCTATGGTTGTCCTTGGTTTGATGATGTGTAAGCATGGTTGAGCATGTTCTCTCTAGTTGACTATGGTTTTCCATAGATGAACATTATCAAACATCGTCATGCTTGTTTGAACATGTTTAAACAATGTTGATAATGGTTAAACTTGGTGACCATGTTTGACCATGCTTAAACTTGTTTTTACCATGTTTTAACATGATTAACCCTAGTTTGAACATGTTTGACTAAGGTTAAACTTGGTGATCATGTTTGACCATCGTCAACTATGGTAAACTATGGTTTAACTTGTTCAACGATGGTTGAGTATGATTGAGCTAATTTGACTATATTTGGCCATGATTGAGCTTGTTTTATCATGCTTGACCATGATTGAGCTTGGTCAACCATGGTTGATTATGTTGGTCATTGTAATGAGACGATGTTTATTTTTTGTCAAATTTTATAACATTTGTTATTCATTACATTGTGACATCATTTGTTCTTCATGACATTGCAATGTTATTTTTTCCTCAACACATTTTGATGCCATGACATTGCAATGTTGTTTCTTATTTTTCACACGATGATAATGTTAGTTCTTTGTCACAATGCGGCGTCACTTGTTATTCATCACATAATGACAACGTTTATTTTTTGTTACATTATGATGTTTTTTCTTGCTCATCACATAAGGACATTTCTTGTTCATTGCATGGTAACATCATTTATTTCCAATTGCAACATCATTCTTGCTTCACCACATTACTAAATTATTTGTTTTTCATCACATTGTGACAATGCAATGTGACATCTTCTTTTGTTCATCACAGTGTAATGTCAATTCCGTTTTACACACTGCAACATTGATTTTCTTTGTCACATTGCAACATTGTTTTTGTTTTTCAACATTACCCTTAGATGATTATGGTCAACCATGGCTGATAATGCCCATGGTGATTTTGTTCACCATGACACAATTGAACATAATGTCCATATTGATTGTGGTTGACCATATTAAATATATTTGTTGTATGTTAACTATATGACTTTTTTCTTATTCTACTGAAGACATTATTCGTTATTCATTACATTACAATGTCACTTTTTGTTTATTACACTATAAATAATTATAATATAGCTAATTAATATTCTATAAATTTTTAATGTTATAATATAATATAAGACTTTATTAAAAATTACAAATATTACAAAAATATATATGAACATATATTAAAAAAAAAATGTCACATTTTGTTTTGTTACATTATAAATAATTATAAATTAGTTATTAATGTTCAAAAATTTAATGTATAATATAGATATAAAACTTATATTAAAAATTACAAATATTACAAATTTATATATGAACATATTTAAAAAAAATATCACTTTTTGTTTGTTAATATAATATTATAATATAGTATTAATGTTCTAAAGATTTTAATGTATATATAATAAAAACATATTAAAAATTACAAATATTACAATATTATATATATGAACATATTTTACAAAAAGATACACGCACATGCTTAATTTATATATTATTTATTAATCAAATTAAGGTACTCATATTTATAATATATAAATGATAAATTAAAAACTAAAAAACTTATATATAATTAAAAATATTATATATATTTATAACTTAAATTATACTATAGAAGCCACTCAAATAAAATATTAAAGTGATGTGAACACATATATTGTACCAAAGGTGTTAGATTCTAATTTAATAAGAGGGAATGTTGTTCCATAATGTCATATTTTAAATAATAAAATAATATTTACATTAACAAATTAAAAAATAATATTAACAAAAAAATTAATGTCTATCATAAATAAAAGTTTTCGATTTCAATGTTAATTTTACATCGATTTTATATAAAGAGATAAAGTAGTTAAAAACTAAAAAGAACAGGAAATAATTTGCTTTTTAGTATGAGTGAGATATGTAATTCATATACTATTTAATATGGAGTTGATAGATGAAATGTAAAATTAATATTATCGATATTATATGATGTGTAATTCATTCTATGTTTAGTTGATATGCATTGTTTTTTGGTGATTGGAAGAATCGACGACTAGGTTGGTCTCGTACTCGTGTGACATAGGGTCAATTCCAATTGTTACCACTATAAACTCTAGGCACATGTGTAGGTCCTTTCTCACACACACAAGGTGAATCGGGGGGATTTGAGCACTAGACCTCCTTGCATTAATACTTCATTTACATTGTGATTGTTGATTGACTTGTCCCCTATGGGCTAGTTCACATATAATATTTAAAATAGAAATATATTAACAATAATAAAATTGTGTTAGCCATAAATAAATTATTTCAATGTCCATATTAAATAACATAAATTTTATTATTAATTATATATAAAAAAATAATATAATATAATTTTTTTTCTTCTTATATTTCCACTTTCTACTGTAAGAGAGATATGTGGTTTATTCCATTCTTAATATGGAGTTAATATATAATATTTAGAAAATATTAATAACAAAAAAAATCATAAATCAAATATTTCAAAGTGCATGTTGAGCAAAAGGTTTTCACATCAAATATATGGAGAGAAAGTGGTAGAAAGTTTTAATACGATGAATGAGTTCTTTCTAATTCAAGGTGCAAGGAATATTTATAATTCAATCAATATTTCAATGTCTATATTAAATAACTTTATTTTATCTCAACATTATATGGAGAAAAATCAAGTAATTTAAATTAATGTTTTTCTTATATTTTCACTTACCATTATAAGAGAGATTTGTAGGAATTTACAGGGTAAGTTCCTCATATAGAACACCAAAAGGACACCGCTAACAAACAGATCACAGATCAATACACCAGTATTTTGACGTGGTTAAAACCCTCAGAGAGGGAAACAGTCCACGGCATGCGCCAACGTGGCTACTACAGGCAATTTATTAATAAAAGAATGAAAATTTACATAAGCTTCTCTCATGCACGGTGAACCTACAAATGACCCTCCATGTGCTTTAAATAGAATTCAGGGACCAATCGGGTGTCAAGCCACGGATCAAGTGTCGGTAATACCGAGGAGAGAATGAACCGTCGGATCACTACATATCGTGACCGTCGGATTGTAAGTTACAAAATGTACAACGGTAAAGAAACACACTTTACCTAACTCTAACCTAACTCTATACTAGACCAAGTTGACTTAACTATTCCTATGTGTCGGAATATCCTAACATCCCCCCTTAAGAACAACTTGGGATAGGATTGAAGGATTTACAAATATGACACAATAGGAGAAGGAAGGAGGCACTAGAGCCTATCCCCCCTTAGTGACAACTTCCTGAACTCCAAGCATATATCGAAGTTAAGTGAACTTCGCCTCTGTGAGAGCCTTTGTGAAGATGTCTGCAACCTGATCATCTGTTGAACAATATTGCACTTCAAGAACATGGTCATGAATGAGCTTTCTGATGAAGTGCATGTGAAGTTCAATGTGTTTGCTGGGCTGATGCTGAACTGGATCTTTGCAAAGCTGAATGGCACTTTGATTATCACACCAAAGTGTAGTCGGATGCTGCTGCTCAAAGCCAAATTCTGATAGGATCTGACGAAGCCACAAGGCTTCCTTACTAGCTTCCACGCCACCACGATACTCTGCTTCTGCTGACGAAAGAGAAATGGCAGCCTGTTTCTTACAAGCCCATGTAATAGGTCCTGAACCAAGAGTGAAGACATAACCGACAATAGACTTCCGATCATCAGGGTCACCAGCCCAATCAGAATCAGTGAAACCAACTAATAGAGGAGCTGCTTTGGCACTGTAATGAATCCCAAACTGTACTGTACCTCGAACATAACGAAGTATTCTTTTAGCTGCTTTCCAATGACTTTCACGGGGGTTTTGAAAAAACGAGCAACAAGGCCAACAACAAAGGAAAGGTCAGGACGAGTATGGGTTAAATACAAAATTTTTCCTACAAGTTGACAGTATAAGGTAGCATCAACTTCAGGGGAAGTACAAGTGACTGAAAGTTTGACTCCAGACTAAAAGGGAGAAGGAGCTGGCGTACAATCTTCCATGTGAAAAAAACGTAGAAGATCACAGGCATACTTGGATTAGGAGAGGAAAATACCTTCCTTGGATTGCAAGACTTGAAGACCGAGAAAATAATGTAAATGTCCTAAGTCTGTCATTTCAAACTTATTTTTAAGGATGGACTTCACATCGTTAATAAGGTTGGGATCACTACCAGTGAGGATAAGATCATCAACATAAAGAACAAGAATGATAAGAGACTTGCCCTCTTTCTTGGTGTAGACAGTATTGTCAGAATGACACCTAGAAAAGCCAGATTCTAAAAGAAAACTATCCATTTTGGCATACCAAGCCCAAGGAGCTTGCTTGAGACCATAAAGGGATTTCTTAAGATGACATACAAGGCTGGAGTCTGTTTGTATAAACCCAATAGGTTGTTCCATGTAGATTTCTTCATGCAAGTCCCCATGCAAGAAGGCGGATTTAACATCCATCTGATGGACTTCCCATTTGAAAGAGGCAGCAAGGGAAAGAACAAGGCGGACAGAGTTCATTTTGGCAACGGGAGAAAAGGTTTCAGTATAATCAATTCCTTCAACTTGTGAAAAGCCCTTAGCAACAAGTCGAGCTTTATGTTTATCAACTTTCCCATCTGGCCCATACTTGGTTCTGTAAACCCATTTGCATCTAACAAGTTTGCACCCCTTTGGTAGAGGAACAAGATCCCATGTATCGTTTGCCAATAATGAACGATATTCTTCATTCATAGCTGCGTCCCAATCTGGATGGCCTGAAGCTTCTTCAAAGGTGTCAGGATCATAATTTGCTGACACTTCAGCCAGTAAAGAAGAGGCTCTTTCAAACTGAGAACGGGTACAACATTGATCTGTAGGATCACCGGCAAGATCACCTGCTGCATCTTGAGTAGCTTGGACCCATTTTGGAAGTGAAGGAGCTGAAGAATGATCCTGAGAAGGTGGGGGAGGATTGTCATCCTCACTTTCATCATCTGAAGAAGAAATATGTTCAAAGGTAGAAGAGATAGAGAGAGGTGGCACATGCGCCGAACTAGGCTCGTAGGCCGATTTATTTTCATCAAACTTTACATCTCTTCTAATTATAAAATTTTTGGACTTAAATGGAATAAGTCTATATGCTTTGACATCTTCAGAATATCCAACAAAGATACATTTTTCACTCTTTGGTTCTAAAGCTTTACGTTTTTCATCTGGAATATGGGCCCATGCTTCACTTCCAAAAACACGAAAGTGACTCACATGTGGTTTAATAGAGCTCCATGCTTCTTCTGGAGTGATGTTCTTTAAAGCTTTAGTAGGAGTGCGATTTAGTATGTAATTTGCACAGTTAATTGCTTTTGCCCAATAGTTAAGACTAAGTTCTTTAGATTGAAGCATACAATTAGCCATTTCCTTTAAGGTGCGATTCTTCCTTTCAGCTACACCATTTTGTTGTGGAGTATATGGAACAATATGTTGCATTTGAATTCCATGCTCAGTGAAAAAGTTGATGAAGTCGTTTTTAACATATTCTCCACCATTATCAGATCTTAGCTTAAGAATTTGATGTCCAGATTGTTTTTCAACAAAGGCCTTAAAGGCCAAGATTTTGTTAAATACTTCACTCTTGAGTTTTAAGAAATATACCCAAGTGCGTCTGGAGAAATCATCAATGAAAGTTAAGAAATATTTGTAGCCAGAGAAGGAAATAACTGAAAGTGGACAACATAAATCACTGTGCACAAGCTGTAGAGGGGCCGAGGCGTGCCAAGAGGCACTTTTTTCAAAACTGTCCCGATGATGTTTTCCGAGTACACATTCGGAACAAACACCATCTCTGCGAGATACCATGGGAAGACCTGTCACCATATTTTCTTTACATAGGTTCTGAAGAGAGCGATAGTTTAAGTGACCAAATCGCTCATGCCAAAGTTTGCTCAGTTCATCATTATGAGCAACAAATACTGAGGGAAGATTGGATGACCCAAAGTTGTGAAACTTATACAACCTTGTGGAATCATCAGCAATGCCAGTAGCTAAAATCTGTCTAGGATCCTTTAGGTCCTTGATTACAACATCACGAGGTGAAAATTCAACGATTTTACCTTCACCTGAATGAGTTATCTGATATACAGATAGAAGGTTGGAGGATAAGGTTGGAACACATAATACATCATTAAACTGACCATTTTCTATATGAACAATTCCATTCCCTTCAACACTAAGAGATCTATTATCACCAACATATATATTTTTGGTGTTACAATCATGTAAAGAAGAAAACATGGCTTTATTTTTGGCCATGTGATAAGAAGCTCCAGA